>JAUCMS010000062.1:2983600-2994314 GCA_032357445.1 Enteromius radiatus
AGACCCGAAACACCCAATGATCCCAGGAACATCACTGAAGATGTGTCCAGAAGCATCAGTAGATGTATGTACACAGCTGAAAAATATGTTATATTTATATATTAAATATATTTATAATATAAATTATATGAATATAAATATAGAAATGTAAATATACTTATATGTACATAATAAATATACAACTTACAATATCACGATTAATCATTTAAAAAAATATATTTAAATGGCTTTAAAAAAAGTTAAAGTGTTTATTTAAAAGAGAAATCTTTAATCTTTTTTCTCAATATTCTTTTTTCTATCTCTCTTTCGATTTCCATTTCATGTCAATTATTGCTACTGTGGTATTAAAAATATAAAAACAGGATAGTTTGCCACTTCCTTCCCTGAAACTGCCAAAAACCACCATCTCACCTCCCAGTCGAAGGTCCTGCAACATCTGTCCCTTTATAATGTGTCACCGTTTCACAGACAGTGCTTTTGAAGACACGTTATTCAATGGAAGGAAGACTTTGTGGGATTCTGGCATGAAGTCCGAGATGAAACATGGACAGCTGGACCCAAGTATGCAGGATTGCGGTGGACACACGGGGGCAAAATTAGTCATTTTTCTTTTAGTGCTTTTAATTACGCTACAGAGGAAATTCCTGCAAAGCCCTTAGGGGTGGTGACTTGGCATCGACGAGACGGCACACTCAAAAAATAGAGTGTTATTTTGGATATCAAAGCGAGCCGAATGTGGGTTGAGAGGAAACCAGGGCCAGACTCATGGGTCTGGGTGGGATTTTTCCACTCGGTCTGACAGAGACACACATCACCACTGTGGGCTGCAAATATGAAATAAAGAATCTTCAAAGAAAAGTAACTAGCCAATAAGTGTGCAAATAGTTGCTTTTAACAATTTCTAGCATATAATTTTGGAAAATTGTGGGCACAACTTTCACCAGAGGTCACTAAGTGGCTGTGTTGTTGGTCATAGGGTCCCTAATGTTATTGGTTGGCTGAATAGCTTCAGCACAAATGGAATAAATTCCTGGTAAAACAACCAGAAAGCTTCAGAAAGCTCACTGTCTCTCACCTGTTGGGACCCCTGACAGACTTCAGGGTGTGCAAGTGTGTCTCCGATTTTTATCAGGTGAGGTCCTAACGTCTCCCTCGAACTCCCTCTTAATACGGCCCCCAGAACCATGAGAGGAGCCCAGGGAGAAGCAGACGAACAGGAAGTGGAGTCTTCAACGTGAGGCAGGAGCAACTTGAGGTGAACCTCTGGACTGACAAACGCTCCCAAGAGCTTTGCTGACTCCAAACACTGCCAAGAGAGACAATGGATGAAATGAAACCTAAAGAAATGCAATCAAAGCCACCAAAACACCCTTTGTACAGTTCAAGGACGCAGCGTGTCAAAACAACCCATTTGTGGTAATGATGTTTTGGCACTGCATCTTCTAATATTTATATCTAGCTTCAGATATACTTCTTCTAAGCTCATGTTTGTTGCTTCTCTCGCATCTAAAGACGTAAAACACTGCATTATTGATTAAAAAAAACAGCTTCAGTGAGATGACGCAGTTATTTTAAAAAACTGTATGTTTATATGTTTATATAAAACATTTTTTTACCCCTTCGAATCAACAACCTCTATATATTTTCTCAGCAAGCCTAATACATGGCAACATAAAAACAATTCATAATAATTAAATGCATTATTCATAATATTTAAACAGTTAATAATCTGATTAAAACAGCTGCTCTTGCCTTAATATTAATATCCATTTTGGCTTAATGGATTAAATATTTTCATATTTTTCTAGAGAAAAAAATTGGAGACACCACTGCAGTGACCCCAACGTCTTGATTTCAAACTTGATAGGAAGGAAAGCTAAGCAACGTCACTAAAGTAATATTGTGAATGGGCTGTGCTGGTACCTGTGCTCTGACGTCAGTCTCGGGGTCTGCGCAGGCCAGGTACAGCACACTGAGCAGTGACTGCAGGTGTTGTGTACA
This sequence comes from Enteromius radiatus, assembly GCA_032357445.1. Taxonomy (NCBI): domain Eukaryota; kingdom Metazoa; phylum Chordata; class Actinopteri; order Cypriniformes; family Cyprinidae; genus Enteromius; species Enteromius radiatus. The sequence continues at coordinate 2,985,602 of JAUCMS010000062.1, forward strand.
GTGGTCTTCAGCATGCAGCAGCAGCACCCGCAGCAGCTGGGCCGTCTTCACTCGCGTCTGCACTAACCAGTCACCAATGTCCCGGCCCACAGCAGGAAGCAGATGTGACAGATTCCTCACCACCAGCTCCCTGCAGCCCAGCCCGGGACGCTCCACTGTACAAGGAAAAAGAGAAACATTGGCTTTATTCTATTTTTCTCATGCACAGCTGGGGAAACAATCTCTTACGCTCACCAAGTGTGTTTGTTTGATCAAGAATACAAAAATACAATAAAATAACGCTTTTCTGTTTTAAAATGTCATTTATTCCTGTGATGCAAAGAATTTTCAGCATTATCAGTCCAGTCTTCAGTGCATGATCCCTCATAAATCAGGCAATTATACTGATTTGAAGAAACATTTCATCAATTTTGAAAATAATTGTGCTGCTATGGTAATGGTTAAAATGCAAACATCTGGCAAACCATTCTTTCGCATCAAGGTTATCCGTCTTTCTGTACTCTCTCTACTTTTCTCTCAATAAAAGCAGAAAAAAAATAAATAATAATAAATATAAAAGCTAGCATCTGCCATCCCAGCAAGCTTCTTCCTAGTTTCACTCATGAAATAACCCTTAACTAGACCAGGCCTGTGGGGCTTTTATTCTAGGACAAGACAGCTGAGCATCAAAGTCTGTTGAAGGGATAAGTGGAGGTTATTTAAGGGTTTCATCTAGTGAGAGTTTAAATATCTAATATACATGTATTTAATCTCCATAACATAGTTTTTTAGGAAAGAAAGTCATCCTGTGATTAGTTTGTCCTACCTCCAGATGTGTAGAGGACAGGAGCAGGCAGCAGAAAGTCCATCTTATCCTTCAGATCATCCTCGTTCTCCTTCTCCCATTGAGATCCTATTTGTTTCCATAAGTCCTCAGCAAGAGACCTGAATCAATTCATTTAGAAATCACAAAATCGTACATTTCCATACATGCATAAGGCAAGACAAAATGTTTCAATAAAATGCATTTTTTCAAGGAAATTGGTTCTTATGTGTAGCAATGTAGACATTCAGCACTCTTTTATCCAAATTATGTTATTAATGTTAAATATTACATTGTTAAAAAGTGACAGTAAAGACATTTATAATGTTACAAAAGATATATTTATTTTATCAAATAAATGCTGATCCTTCGAACTTTCTATTTATCAGCGAATTGTGGAAAAAAAGTAGATTATGGTTTCATAAAAATACGATGCAGCACTTTTTTTCAGCATTGATAATTATAAGAACTGTTTCTTGAGCAGCAAACCATATAAGGATGATTTCTGAAAGATCATGTGACACTGAAGGCTGGAGTAATGATGCTGAAAATCAGCTTTAACATTACAGGAATTCCTTTTCTTTTTACTCTGTATTTTTATATTTAAATGAAGCCAAACTCTAACCTTTTATTCACAGTATATACATTTTTTACTAGTTTTTAAAAAGCCTGGAAGACAATGTTATTCCCATGTTTTCACCTGATTTCAGGGATCTCGTCGCTGAGGCTGCTCAGAAGCAGCGGGATGAGCTTGTGGAAGTAGGAATATCGGTCGGGCAAACAGAGAAGCCAATCACCCACGACTACAGTAACAGCTTTCCTCACCTGAACACAGTAGCACCAAAAACCAATCCCATGTGGAAAAAAAACACCACCAATGTGCTTTGTAAAACAGGAAGCATATTTCATATTTAGCTAAATAATTTCTTTAGAAGGATGCCAAAGATAAGTAATTAACGCATCAATTAAGAACTTTGTCATTCATTGATTTTCCAGCAAAGCGGTTGGCTGCTTACCCGTGGAGAGTCGTCAAACAATCTCTGTGCCAAGTGCGACAAAACCTCATCTACGTTCTTGCCTGCGCTGTGCTGAATGACCGCGCCAATGGCCTGTGTGACAGAAACCCTCACTTGGGAATGCTGGTGAGAAATCGTCTGCAGCAGGGGCTTCAGAAGACTCTCCGCCTGCAGGTGGAAGTGATCTAAGAGAGACAAACAGACAGATGTATTATGATTATACAGGAGTTAAGTGGAAAGCAGGGCTTAGATGGGTTGCTGGTTGTCATGATAACATGGCCAGACTGAGGCCCCTGACCAAAATTAACACACAGTCAAATAGGAGTAAAAAATATGAGTGTTGTTGAGTATATCAGGCATTGTTATGGTCAGGGTCATAAGTGACAACAAGTGGTTACCATGACAACCAACAACCCATTCTAGCAAAAGTATTTGTCACTTAACTTCTGTACAATTAATCTATCTCATCTGGCATATTACGTATACACACACACACACACACACACACACACACACACATATATATATATATATATATATATATAAATAAATATGTGTGTGTGTGTGTGTACAGTTTATAGGCCCCACTTACCAGGAATAGTCTGTGCAACGCTGATGGCACATCTGCAGCTCATTTTCTTAACATCAGCAAAGGGATCTGTGATGGTTCTCCGCAGGATCTTGATCATGTCATCCAGGTAGGGTGCAAGGTGTCTCCCGCACACCTCCAGAACCAGAGACAGCGTCTCCATCAGAGACAGCCTGAGCTCCTCCGCCGGCTCCAGGATCTCCTTCCCGCCTAGCCTCTGCGTCAGCGCGGGCATGAGGTAAGGCAGAGCGTCTTCTGGTTTGGGGACAGCTCTGATAAAGCCTGTGATGATCTGAATCGCCGTGTCTCTGCATGTCTCTGCGGGGTCTGACAGACATTTCAGCAGCGCCTTCAGCAAAGCGGCGAAAAGCTCCTGCAGCGCGCCGCTGGACAAGCGCTGCTCGACGGTTTCTCTCTTCACCGCTTCCAGAGCTCGCCTTCTCGCGCTTTTGTTGTCGTCGTTTAAACAGTTCAGATGACGAGTCAGAGATTTTAAAACATCCGCTGCAGCTCGCTCATCACCGGCGGCCGCCATCGCTGCTTCACACGTGTGTTTGTTGTTGCTGGAAACTGGTCGTCATGGCGATTGTTGCCATTACGACTGTAGATTGCGACGGCTTAGATCGCTTTACGGTAGATGTTCCTTCAAAACAGTTCAACTTTATTTTACTTTGATTTCATGTTCAAAACAAGCTTTATTTCCACAGAGACAAAAATAGCAAGGCGATTCAATTATATTAAACATACAGAAAACATACAACCATTTTCAAAAAGTTGTATAAAAACAATTTTGTGTGTATGTATGTTCTTTAAAATTTTTAATTATTATTATTATTAAATAATAATATCATACATACTTAAAAAAAAGTATTTATAATTTTGTATTTGACAATAACACTAATCTTGCCTCCATGCAATTTAAATAATACATGAATAATGTAAGAAAAAAATCTACTTATTATTCCACAGTCATGCATTTTTTATGTTCCCTAGCTAGATAAGCACAGTCATGTGTGCATATAAACGTGTTCAGTCACAAAACATCACTGTTCGCAGAGGTCAGAGCTCTCTGATCTACTGCATGAGAAAGCATGCGTGCTATTCTGGGTGACGCACAGACCCACAATGTCGCTGATTGGCTGCATCCGCGCATCACGGAAAATAAATATATAACTTTAAAATAAACATAACATCCTCGACCCATCAACGTCTACATATCAGTTAAAGGTCTTTTTCTGATCTTGTAAATTACGTATTTCGTGGCAGACCATTATTGTCAGCGTCCAATCGGGAGACGGATTGACGTCATAGCGCTCGCGAGCAGCAGGACCAAACAAGCAACATCCCAGAGCGCGAGCCCTGCATCTCCGCCTCATAACGGTAAGACAAATTAACGGTAAATACGCTGACACGCGACTGTTTTAGCGTAATCTACCAGCAGACGCGGTTTTCAGGAGAATAAAGGGCTAAAGCCATTCACACACCGCATAGGTTTGTGTCTAGAAGCGAATAAGCGGTGATAAAAGCGTAAACAGGTGATCATCACGGAGGGATGTTCCGACACACCGACGCGTCGTTTTTCACGCACGACTGAATGCGGTACCGGTTTCATAAACGTATACTTCGAAATTGAGGACTGATGCGACAGTTGCCGGTGATCTTTGAACGGTTGATGTGAATCAGTGGCGGAAGTGAATTGTAAATATGCAACATGCAGAAGAATGGCCTGTGTCATCATCATCATCATCATCACTATTATTTAGTCATAATGTCATGTCTATCTATCTATCTTTTTATCTATCTAGGCACTGTGTTTGTGTATTTGCAATAAATGATTGATTGACAGATACATGCACTGGTCAGGCAGCAGGCAAGCTTATCATTTGAGAGAACAAGTTGCACAGACTTAAGAAAGAACATCTCTTCTCTCCCCCCCTCCTTCACTCTTTTCTCCTGCAGCAGTGATAGAAGATAAGATGGCCACCTCCTCCTCCAATCTGGAAGAAGACGAAAGTCTGAAAGGCTGCGAGGTTTTCGTGCAGAAACACAACATCCAGCAGATCCTCAAAGAGTGCATAGTCAACCTGTGCATCGCCAAGCCTGAGCGGCCTATGAAGTTCCTGCGGGAACACTTCGAGAAGCTGGAGAAGGTGCGTTACTCTTACTATATCTGCCCTGCTTGTGTTTGTAAAAGTCATGCATGTGCATCAGAAAGGGTGATGGTTAGGGATATGGGCTGCTGGCGCAAAGGATGTGGCTTCATTCCCATGGAGCTGGAGAGTTATTGAGATCATCGCAGTCCCGTTTGGCCTGGCACTTAACCTCAGGATGCTCCTGGGGGATTGCTCCTGTAATGAACGTATTGTATATTGCTTTGGAAAAAAAAGTCTGGCTGAATGCACTGCCGATGCAGTGTTAATGAATGCCTTCTCCTTTCCTCAAACAGCCACGATCATTAACTGTCATTGTGTTAGCGTTCATAGCGAGGTTGATGTTCTTTATGTGTCTTAATTATTGGCAAGTGAATCACAATAGATAGATACCAAACTTATGAGTTATAATTGCATGTTTTAGAAGGAGAAATCATTGGTTTCTGTAATGCTTCTTAGAACGGTTCCTGGTGCAGCTGCCGAGTGTGTGGACGGTACACTTTATCAGTATCTGGGAAAAGGTTCTTTGAAGTGCTGGTTTCACAAACGGATTTTAGATGTAGTAGGGCTTTTATAGATTTATAGCAACTGGGCATAACAAGCTGTTAAACACATTTATTTGTATGTTGAATCAGCAGTGAATCTCAACCTATATAGTATAAGGATAAAGATTAAAAAAAGTAAATAAATAAATAAATATAATTTCTACTTTATTAAATATTTTAGAACTTGGCATAAATGCAAAAATTATGTATTCCAGTGGAATTTAACTTAATTTAATTTTTTATATATATATATTATACAGTCATATTCTATTTTTGTTTTCTTTTTTTATTCTATTTTATTTTATTGCTAGTTTATTTTTATATTATATTTATTTACTGTACTTATTTTTTTATTCTATTTCTATTTTGCTGTTTACTTAAGTGTTTTATTAGTGTTTTCTTAATGTGTCAATTTGTTGGGCAGTCGTGCAATACATTTTACTTCATGTACCGTGTATGAATGTGAATGTGACAAATTTGAAAAAAAAAAAAAATATTACAATTTGTACTTCATTAAATATTACATAGAACTTGGCATAAATACAAAAATTATGTATTCCTGTGGCATTTAACTTTTTTTTTTTGCATTTATTTATTTACTTATTTATTTACATGACTTTTTCAGGTCTAGTACTTTCACAAATTATTTCAAATAAAAATAATATTAGGTCTTCTTGAGGGCCTCTGACTCAGAAACATGTATAAAAAAATAAAAAAAATAGTTTTAAGTTTTAAGTAAAAAAATAGTTTTTATAAATTTTAAGACGTATTTAGTACACCATTTCCATGTTTCATTATATGCTTTGATTATTTATTAATATAATATCTGTTAAAATCTAGGCTAATTAATATGCAGTGTTAGCCAAGTATTCATATAGTAATATTATTTATCTATTTGTCAACTATGTGAATATTTTGCCCTTTTGATATCTGCATTATCAGGCTTACTCTCTTACATAGAGGTTAGCTAATCACATAAATAATAAAAATTAATTGTGCACACATACATAATATGTCCCTTTTTAGTCAAAATATGAAACATTTTTTACATTTTTATCCTATTATGATTTTATTTAATACATAAGACAGTATCTGTTTAAACCACATCTATTTATTTATTATGAGATATTGTTACAATTTAATATAACTATTTTATATTTAAAAATATTTTAATGTTTAATTAATCCTGTGATGCGAAGCTGCATTTTCAGCATCATTACTCCCAGAAATCATTCAAGTCAACGTTGAAAACAATTTTAAATAATGTTTGTGAAGCCATACTTATCATCACTTTCGGTAAATATAATGCATCCTTGCTCCAAAAAAAAAAAAAACGACAACAAAAAACGGTAGTGTACTTTTTGTAAGAGGAACTTTAATGAGCCGCGATTGTTATGAAGAACTATAATCAACATTCACGTTCCCCCTAAAATAATTAGGAGGCATGCTGATGCTTTTTGATGTCGTTGCCCAATCCCAGACTTTGTGTACCGACCGTATGAAAGTCACAGCAGTCATTCGTTTAGCTGGAGGTGCCAGTAACCGCATCCACACTCAGCAGCAACTAAACATCTTCTTTGATCATGTGCTCCAGGAACAACAGGCTTTTTCAGTCTGCCAGACGCTTTGGGCTCAGGCTTTTGTTAGGAATGTGTTTCTGCTGAGCTACTGTTGGTTTAGGTAGAGCATCAAACAGTTGTGTATTCATAAGACCCGATCAGATGGGCTGATATTGAGCGCAGCACAAGACTGTCCGTCCTTGTCTTCTCCTCATGATGAGAGCTTGTGTTTTTGGGGTCACGTAATGTCATCGGAGACGGAGCCGCCGGGTGAACGATGTTTACTGACCCACTTGCATTTTAGTCATAGATGGGGTTTAATTGCTCACACATTCTCTCTGTCTGGCACCTTCTGTTCATTGAGAAAGATGAAATTGCACAGGCTGCTAAAGGATAACTCCGTGTTTGTCCTCTGTTCTGTGCTGGATTAAAATCTTTATGTAGGGCGGAAGGCAACATGAGGGTGAGCAAACGATTACAGGATTTTAGTTTTATTTTAGTTTTTTTAAATGCACTGATGTTACTTAGGGATGCAAGAGTATTAGTGATAGATCTTCGTGTCAGCTCGGGGAAATGTTTGGTCCAACTGAGGTTAGCATCAGCCAATAATTTGTCCTCTTGCTCATGCACCAGTTGCATACTAATGCCAGTATATGGAGGTTAGCAGCTGATGATACAAATATAAAAAACAAAAAATATTGCACAAATGTAAAAAAAGGGCAATTTTTAGATCAAATATGCACTGCCATTTAAAATTCGGGGTCTTTTTTTATGAAGTTATTATTTAAAATGTTCTCCTTTTTCTATTTAAATGCTTTCATATATTTAACTAGGGCATTTTAAAGTGACTGTATATGCATTTACAATTATTTATTATGAAAGTTTCAAATAAATGCATTTGAACTTTGTTCGTTTAAGAACACTGAAAAAAATCTCTTTCCACACACACACACACACACACACAAAGCAGCACAACTATTAATAATAAATGTTTTTTCAGCAGCATCAGCATGTTGTATTGACAATTTTTGTATAGGCCTATACAGTATATGCACTTTTAGAGTATGCTTTTTTGTAAAAAAAAAAATATATAAAATTGGATTAGTTTGTGTGTGTATAGGGAGATCTAGCTTATAAATGATTCTTTCATTAAAAATGATTCTTTTTATATGATTCGGTCAAACTGATTCACATAGCAGAACAGGTTTTACTGCAGTAATGGAAAATAAAACGCTTCAGTTCTAATCTAATTTTCTTGTTATAATAAGCTCATATTTGTATAGGCATTAATCTGATTTTATTGTGTGTTTGTGACGGGTGTGCTCTTATTTTATATTTGCGAATCTGAATCGATGCATTGATGAGCAAGATGATCTTAATGGGCATATCGCTTTCTGATTTCACAGATTTCAGAGTACATTTGGACTCTTTCTGTGTTATTCCACAGACAGGCCTGTTGATGGCTGTCTAAAGCTTTAGAGAGAGAGCATGTGTGTGTTTTGTGTGCGTTCGTTAGTGTGTGTGTGGCATGTGCCCAGCTGTTCATTTGCATCTGCCTGCCTTCACTTTGGTATTTGTGCCTTGGGATGTTTCAGAGGGAGACGTTTATGCCGTTTCACAAACACTTTATCCATTTATAATCCTGTAAAAGCTTTAATTGTGGAATTAACAGACTGATATCAGATTTATAGGGGCCAGAATGTCATAAGAGCAGAAACTTTTACGACAAAAGGACACCAGTCAAACTTGGTTGAGAGAGGGGGCATGAACGTAGGCTAAATGTTGCATAATATCTAATTATATTATATTAAAATGTACATAAATAAAATAGATATGCATCTTAATGGACAAGTAAAACAAAAATGTTAAAACCCTATAAAAAAGCCTTTTTTCCCCCCATATATATATATATATATTAGAGCGGTCAAACGATTAATCGCGATTAATCTTATCCAAAATAAAAGTTTTTCTTTACATATTTGTATATACTGTGTATATTTATTAAGTATATATAAATACAAACACATGCATGTATATATTTAATGAAAATAT
>JAUCMS010000062.1:3075025-3089647 GCA_032357445.1 Enteromius radiatus
ATCTATCTATCTATCTGTCTGTCTGTCTGTCTGTCTGTCTGTCTGTCTGTCTGTCTGTCTGTCTGTCTGTCTGCCTGCCTGCCTGCCTGTCTATCTCTCTGTCTGTCTGTCTGTCTATATACCTGTCTATCTATCTATCTATCTATCTATCTATCTGTCTGTCTGTCTGTCTGTCTGTCTGTCTATATACCTGTGTATCTGTCTGTCTATCTATCTGTCTGTCTATCTATCTATCTGTCTGTCTGTCTGTCTGTATACCTGTCTGTCTGTCTGTCTGTCTGTCTATCTATCTATCTATCTGTCTATCTGTCTATCTGTCTTTCTGTCTGTCTGTCTGTCTGTCTGTCTGTATACCTGTCTGTCTGTCTGTCTGTATACCTGTCTGTCTGTCTGTCTGTCTGTATACCTGTCTGTCTGTCTGTCTGTCTGTATACCTGTCTGTCTGTCTGTCTATCTATCTATCTATCTATCTATCTATCTATCTGTCTATCTATCTGTCTGTATACCTGTCTGTCTGTCTGTCTATCTATCTATCTATCTATCTGTCTATCTGTCTTTCTGTCTGTCTGTCTGTCTGTATATCTGTCTGTCTGTCTGTCTGTATACCTGTCTGTCTATCTATCTATCTATCTTTCTGTCTGTCTGTCTGTCTGTCTATCAATCTATCTACCAGACACAGTCTGACAAACAGACAGATAATAAATCAATCTATCTATTTCTCTCTCTCTGTAAATAGATAGATAGATATATACTGTATATAGACTGATTGTCTGTATATAGATTGATAGATTATCTGTCTGATCGGTATCTATCTATCTATCTATCTGTCTGTTTTTTCTTTTTTCCTTTCTCTTCTGCTCTATGTTCTTCTCTTTTGCAATCCATTTATATTTCTTCATACATTCTCTGGCATTTAGCCCGTTTCTCTCTCTTCTTCTCTCACTCTCTCAGTAGTGATTGAGCTGTTATGTAAAGTGTAACAGGAGTTGATAGCTTTAAGGTGAGTCAGTTCACTCATCAGCCGTTCTTATCATGCTAGCACTACTCCTCTCTGCTAGAGTTGGGACTAAAATCTCCACACCTTTTGACTGTTTCAGTAACAAATCAGCAATAACATACATATTGCAGCTTTAATTCAAATCAGGCTATAAAATGAAGATTTTCAGGTTAGATGCAACCCATACTCAGGGTTCTATCAAAAAGGTATTTGCCTTTTTAAGCTAAATCAATATTTCCATTCCTACAGGTTCCATGCATTTTCTTCTGTTTATTTATCTTCTGTACAGTCTCTGTTTGACCTCATTTACCCTTCATGTTCTCTCTTGCTATCGTCCCGGTGTACAGTACTAATGATTTTCCCAGATCTGCTGTGTTGCAGTTTGTGTCTATTAGCCTTGCTAAAACACACACACACACACACACACACACACATGCATGCAAACATCATCACACATTACTACAACAACAGGTGCTGCAGTGAAGTACTGGGGGAGGGGAGAGGAGTTGGACCCCAGACAGAATAAACCTTGTTTTACGGTGAGGAGATTCAGATTAGACCTGCAGCGTGAGAAGAGGCCACATTTAAACATCTGTTAACACAACAGAAAGCTGAAAGCGACTAGTTGTGGATTCTGTCATCATTTACTAGCTTTACAAACCTGTATGACTTTCCTTTTTGGCTTTTTTTTTAATTCAGTGAAAGCTAATGGGGTCCAATATTTTTGGTAGTTCATTACTTCACTTTTCTTTTAAGTCCCTTTTTGAAGTCTTGTTATATGGTTTGCTGGGAGATTTTAAAGTGTCGTATCACTCCATCTATGAATCAGCGTACCTGAACTCAACCTGACAAAAGCTTTTCCACAACATCAGCAATGAACAATGTCACTGTGGTTTCCTCTCCAATCTAGATGGGCAGCTGAGTGTGTGTGAATGATGTTTATTTTATTTTCATCTCTGGTAATCGGACTGCTAAAGTTACTAAATCCAGCAGACCGCTGTTCTTTCCTAATGAAGAGACTAAGTGAGGATATTCCTGATTTGGAATGTTTGCGAGCAAGTGTAAGAATACAGCATGTGATGTGGTTCAAAAGGCAAGTGTTTATGTGTTTGGATGAGCCAGATTTGGATTCCTCTTTTAGAGGTCGGTATGAAGGGAAATCATACATGGTTTATACTGGCACTGGAAGCACGAGGTGTGTTGCGAGTGTTTATTTTGGGTATTAAAGAGCCTCAAATGGCCCAGGTTAGTGAGGATACGGGCCCCATCTCTGACGCAAACACTGAGGAAACACAAATAGTGCTAAATCGAATGAACGTCGTATTAATATAGAAAATACAGCAAAATATTTCAAAAGAGCCTGTTGTATTGGAGTGGAAAAGCTGAAGTAGCTGACAAAATCTGAACAACATGGCTCTTTGTTCAACATTTACACTAAACTCATGTTAACGCTGACTCATTCTGAAGTTTTATTCATCTGCCTGTGAAGTTATATAATGATATATAATCAGTTGCACTTTATTTTACAGTATGTGTACTTACAGTGTACCTACCTAAGAAACGTCTGGTGATACCTAGTAACTACATGAGGTAGGGTTAGATTTAGGGGTAGGTTCAGGGTTAGTACCTAGTTATTGTAATTTCTATAATAAGTACATAGTATGTAAATGAGGAACAGTATTATAAAATGTGGTCTTTGACTTAAATTAATTTCTTTGCATGATTACACTAATGAACTTTTAAGTAGAAGTAATAGAAGTAAAAGGGCATTACAAAGGATTTAACAAATTTGTTGAAGTGCATAAATAAAATATTTTTTTTACATTTGCCTCATACATTAGTTTGAATGCAAGAGATTTAAATGAGAATCGTTGAAAACCTTTGAAATGCACAAAAGAAAAAAAAATCATTCACCCTCCTTCTAGCTCTCTCCCTCTCTTCTTTGTTTGTTTTTCTTTGGATGTGGTGAACTCTAATTGCTGTCATATCTATAATGCTGTGTTCTTTTCATCTTTTCACTTTCTGCTGGTGTTTAGGGACATTTTTAATGGGGTTATGACAGGATGTGCACAGATTAGATCACCTTTTCTCCTAATCTTTGTGATTGTCTGGGTGCCAGTGTCAGCCAGTGCCACTCTTTTTGTAACTCTAGACATGCAGGTCATGAGATAAAAGTTTCCCTTATTTTCCCCCCTCCCAGCATCCCTTGTTCCTGTTCAGGCCTCTCTTTGTCACTCACTCAATAAGAACGCTTGCTCCCCACACCCCTCTTTCTTTTCGGGTCGCCCCACCAGTCGCCTGCCTGCCATCGGACCCCCGCTCTTTCTGAGGCTCTCGGTTTCGCTTTATCTGCAGCGTTTTGTCGTCAGATTTACCCACTGACAGATGTGCAGCAAAACTGCCTGTCCCTTGGCTACGTGTCCAGTTCCCTTTGTTCCCATGCTAATTACCCATGATGCACCTCTCCTGATGCCCGTTCTTTCTCTCACCCTTTCTTTATCGACCTTTCTTGCGGGGAAATCCCAATGCCAATTATCCAGACCCCGGACAATAGTCCTCACAGAGCGCAGGGCAAGTCAGAGGGGGTTGGGGTTGCTGGAGCCGGGGCTGGATCAGATGTCACACCATTAGTGCGCTGCGCTGGGATTTCGCTGGGCTTTCATTGCGGCGTAAAGCACAGTAGTTTATAAATAGAGCTTGGAAGGGCCTCCTGAGAAACTCGGGCCTTTTTATAAAGCGCATTCGAGTATGTGGGCGAGCGCATGTGTGAAGTTCGGACTTGAAACCGAGATGCAAAAGCAATGATACATTGAATTTGAAAGAGAATATTGGGGCGGGAGCAGCAAAGGATGGTGCGGGGACCCTTTTTTTTTCTTATTATGACCCTTTGCTGAACCCCTTACCCAACCCCCCGACCAGTTCTCAAGCCCCTCGGAGTCTGTCTCAGCCTTCATCCTCAGTCACACAACATTCTTGCACGCCACGGGCTGTTTTAGACTTGGCTCTGTAAATATAACCAAGCAGAAGAATGTCCAAGAGGAGGGAGAGGTGGGCAGCAGACAGAGGGAAAGGGGTATAACCGGGTGGACGGAGTCACCGAAACAGGCCCGTTTCACTGTCTCTCGCTCCTTACCTTCATTTTGACATTCCTATATGGGTTTGTGGGAGTTTCCAAAGGTTGCATCATTTGTTCCATAATGTTAAACCAATTGCACTTTCACGGTAGACTGAGTTTTTATTTGCACTCTGTGAGTCATGCTCAAAGCCAGAAAAATACTTCATGGAAGCACACCAATGCATACTTGTATGTTTGGCCAGTGCATCGCAAATGTGCATTTCCATTGTGCGCACTCAAACCGTGGTGGTTTGATCATTTTCTAGGTAATTTCTGATGGAGCAAGGGGAGTACAATTCCTTACATAACTACAAAACCTCTTTAGCAGCCTACTTTTACCAAATTATCATGCATTTACTTGCTGAAAAGACCAACCAAGGGGACATTTACGTAGAGCACATTTTTGCATTTAAAATGTGAATGGCCAGTGGAATGGGAAAAAGACCCCTCAACACTGCACAGCATTTCTCCTTGATCAAACACACCTGACTGAACCCTTCAGCTTATTAGTAGAGACTCCAAAGACCTGAAATTGGTGTGTACGACAAAGGAGATATGCAAAATGTGCAGAGTTGGGAGGACTGGTCCACGAACGTTTTCAGGCCTGGGTATATTCCACTTGTGTGTGGAACGTAAACCACCAAAGTATATGTTGGGCTTTAGACCAGCAATGATTTCCAATGATCAGAACCGTTCTAATCATATTCTCACCCACCATAAATACATGCAGCCAGGCATTAGCAGAACAGTGAGAAGAAATAGAGACTTAAGCGTTAAAATTAGCACAACAAAAGACACGAGTCGACCCCTGTTCAAAGCTGGGTGGTTATTTTGAGTTTAGTGTGCTGCAGTGGGGCGTTAACTGTGGAACATGTAACTGTTTTGGGCTTATTGCCCAGGAATTGTTCAACAAATTTTTCCACTGTTGCCTATGACCCGTTGGCAGGGTTTGGGGCTAACTGAGCATGTACTATCTTAACAGTTAAGAATCTGTGCTGTCGTCCTGTATGCTACACCAACACACTGAAAAACTATTCATTGCTAACCTAACCTGCTCTTTCTCTCTTCTTCCAGGTGGCGAAGGTAGAGTTCGCATCGCGTAAGAAAGCAAAATTGAAGGAGGTGCTTGTCCGGTTAGAGGATCATGTGGAATGTGTGTGCACGTCACAGCATCACGTGGCCGAGCACGCGGAAGCAGACACAGGTACATATGTCATGCATACACTGAATGTTTGGCCTGATCTTGAATGATTATTTGGCTATGGATTGTGCACTTGGCAGCCTGTGGCATTGTGCTGTCACCGCAGACAAACACACCTGTGTGAGCTTGTGTTTTACTGTGCTGGGCAATGATGCAATCGAATGGATAAGAAAGACCACAGGTGTGTGGAAATGCTGAAGCACGTAGAAGTGTGTCTGAAGGTTCTCCTTCAGGTTCAACAGGTTTTTGCTAAAAACCTTGTGCCGAGATAAAAGGGTTGGAAGCTCATGAGGCTCAAATATTTATGTCTTTATAAATTATAAGTTCTTTCTTTTTAATCTTTCTTGCTTGCTTTCTTTTTTATACTCAACCACATTCTGCCCATCCTCTGGCTTGCACCTTTCCCCAAACTTGTGTTTCCAGGCCCACGCACAGTTAAAAAAGGTAAAAAACGGAAACACAGAAAGCAAGCAGTGGCAGCACAGATCAACAAGGATATTCAATAAAAGGCAAACATTTCCTAATACTCAGCGGACCAAAATATCCTGCAGGTAGGACAGCTGTGCACAGATCCCCTGCCACTTCGCAACCAATCATTGGCATGAACTTATCAGGAGAGAGCGGGACGTCACGCAACACTGAGCCAGAGAGACATTTGCACTGTGCTGTTTTTCGCTTTGCTGCACGAGATTGCACGAGATTGTCTGTTTGATGCAACTTTTAATTGATCAAATCAAACTATGCTCATCATGTATATAATTTAGCTCAGTTTCAAAACAAAGTGAGCTGCCTTGCTGTAAACCACCTACCTCGGCATCTACCTTCTAAGGCACATGTGTCAAGCCTAGAGGGTCACTGTTCTGTAGATTTCAGTTCCAGCCAGCTCCAATACACTTGCCTCGAAGTTGCTGGCTGAAGACCTTGATTAACTGGTTTAGTTGTGTTTAGGGGTGGAGCTATCGCAGCTAATTTGATACCCTAAGGCAACATTAAAGTGGAAGTGAACTGGTTTGGAAAGCTTTTCATAGTCAGAATCTTCACACGCCACTTGGAGATTCAAATCCAATTTAACGCAAAGCAGCTCAATATGTTTTGGAACAGAGCTTGTGTAGTTGCTGTAATTTTGAGTGTTTATGAAAATGTGTGGATTTATGGTTTGGTGAACTTGATCACAAAGATTGTTCCTTTCACGTTTCAAGCGTGCACAGACTGTCCAATAATACACATTAAAATCACTGCGTGGTGGAATCACTGCGTCACTCAAGCGAACCGCATGTCTTACTAAACAGAAAAATCACATTCAAATCATTTTCAAACTGCACCAGATTCCACAAAAACGTGATTGCTTGTTAACAGCTTTTTTGTTTTCTTTCTCTCCCTCCAGTCGACATGAGGTGAAACCACATCGAACAAGTGATCGAAGGACAACAGTGGCTACGTAATGCTCCAGCAGCACTGGGATTTTGAACTCTGACCCCACTGCTGTTCGAAAAAAAAAACAAAAACAACAAAAAAAAAAAGATACTGTATCCAGAGGAACATTGTACACAAACACAACACCAAAGGTGCTTTCTACGTACTCTGTCAAACACTGAAGACAAATAAGATTGGTATTCAGTTAATTATTAAGTGGTCAAACACTGGGCGGAAACGAAACTGAAAAGGAAGATGTTTGTGCCGATTCTCTGTTGTTTATGTATACGATTCTCGTAAAGGTCAAATATGAGGAGAAAGTCTTTTGGAGAACACTAAGTTTGTAGAGACCATGAACTTCACATGCTTGTGTTTGGATCCACTCAAGCAGGAGTCTAGATGCCTAGGAGGGATGGACTAATAGACTCCAGTCATTCAAAAAGAGGATGAACATATTAAAGGACGTGCTGTCATATAACCCTGCTAACCGCCTTAGTCCTCTTGGGTCCAGAACATTGAAACTTCTATTTCCAATGTGCCTCTAGAAAGCTTTGTCCTTCCGAAGAGTTCAACTGCCTGTCCATGATTAAAGACGTATGCAAGGCAGTGTCATGCAGTCATTATGCCAGAATAAAGTATTTATGTATGCGATCTCTCTTTCTCACACTCTTCGTTTCTCAGTCCAATGTAAGAAGAGCTCATCTTCGGTGATCTGGAAGTATTATCAGTAATATTTTCTAAATATATTCATTCATTCTTGCTTATATCTTACAGCAGAAATACTAGGTTTTTGTCCTGGAAATATGTGTCATTGGAAGACGTGTAAGAGACAGTTGTGGAAAGATGCTTTATTTTTGTTAAAAATATATTTATAATGCTAATGTAGAATCAAGCAGGAAGTATGTTTATGTATTGTGTTTCTGTTATTGTGGTGTAACGGTTGTATGACGGGATAAGATCACCCATTGAGAGTAAATGCTTTACAGGTTGGCCATGAAACAAGCATCATTAGTCATAAGTTGTTGGTTCATAATTTGCTTCTTTACTCAACGTAACAATATTTAATGCTAACTTACAAAGAAAGAAGAAGATCGTTCAAATAGCCAATAAACACTTACTTAAGCTTTGTTATAAATAAAGATATCAAAACTAATAAAGAGTACATTTTTATCATATTCACACACAGAAGACATCAGAAATTTTAGATACTGTTAATCTGATTCCCAAAGGATACACACACTTACCTTCAGGACTTTTAAATGACCTTAAACTGAGTTTTTCTACTAAAACAATTAATGCCTTTTTGTTAAGAAAAATCTACATTTTTGCCCAAGATGCTTTTGATGTCAACATGGAGAAATCTTTTAATATCCTGAATGTGCTTTTCTTGCATATTGTTGTGCATGTAAATAAACGCAATGTTTCTAGGGTGGCTAAATGTTAAATGGTGTTTAAAGGGACCTTTCTGCGCAATCAGCACTCTAAACAAGAAGTTTGTGCATTGAAATCTCTTGAGGGCTGTATTTATGACATTTACAGTCTGTTGCAAAAGTGCCCAAGCGAAAGCTTTCATGTTCTTCCAGGCCGGTTGTTGACTCTGGCTCGAGTCTTGTCTTGCTGCAAGGACTCCACTGGTTCTTGTCATTTTTGACACATGCCAGACAGATGGAGCAGTCCTGGCATTGGCTCTACAACAGAATTCGGCACTTTGTCACACTGCTGACCCCCAAGTGGCACGTCTGGCCATCTAAAGAGCACCTGGAGGTCTGAATCGCTGTGAATCACAGCAACATACTGTGGAGACGTTTGAGGGGGGTGGAGCGAAGCTATGACTTGTTTTATTCTTTGTGCCTTAATGTTTGTTTTGTATTTATAACCGTGAGTCATGCAGCAGTCTGGTACAACCCATATTCACTTTCTACAACATCATGGGTATTTGACTAAAATATATACAGTTGGGCTGAAGTTACCATTTTGTGGTTTCAATTACAACACGATTAACCAAATTTGTTGAGCTGGTTGTATATTTGTTTGTCTAGTGGTGTATGACCTGATTTAGCTCTACTGCGGTTTTGTTATTGTTTCGTGGCACTCTTCGCTTTGGCAGCTGGGTGATTTAGATTGTTATGTTCAGGTGCTGGAACCTGCTAGTCTGTTCAGTGTTTCTGTACTGAACTGCTTATACAGTAGGTTTCGACGATGCAATACACTTCTGTCGTCTCCCTAAATTGTGGGATTCTCTGGTCACACGCACATTTGCCTGTTGTCCCAACAGGAAGCACATCCCGACTTTTTCCATCTCTTTTTTTTAAAGTGCATTCCTACATGACATGTCTTGCATGTCTGGAGTTGTACAATAACAGGACGTAGGATCATGGGCAGTTATGCGTGAAATACAGAAACTTTATAGTAAGAAAGTGTAAAGAGAAGCATGAAAATATATCCGGAGTCAAATTAGCTGTACAAATAACAATGATTCCCTGCTGAGCATAGATAATCCATTTCCAACACAAGGTGTATGAGCCTCTAGGGGCGTATGATGGAACTACAGGTGGTTTGTGAGACTGTGATTGAAATGCCAAATTAATCTAAATAAATTAAGATTGCAAAAAAATCAGTTGTTAAATCTTTTATTATTAATTATAAATGAATTTATTAGCACGTTACCTGAAACTCAGGGGAGTAAATAATTAAGATAATAAGGTATTGGCTAAGAAAAAAGCCCCTGCACACTATAGGACAAGAAGACTGATTGTTCTACATTGAATCCATTTTTCTCCTTACTTTATCCCATCCACTCCTGTGGTGTTAGGTTACCCAAGGCCAACTACCAATAATCCTTTAATTTGTTAGATGCTGGGTAAAATTTGTAAGTGGAGTCCATTGTATGTAGAAAATTGTATAGGAATTACATAACACGGTAGAGATCCCAGAGGTAAAAGTAGTATCTAGAAAGCATTAAAGAAAGCATTCTGTGAGACAAATAGCCTCTCAATTATGTTCAATTTGCCCATGGAAATGTGCCACTAATTCACTGGAATCTGGAACATCTCTTTGTAGGGACAGTCGTCTCACTGTCCCTTAGTAAGTGTTATGTAGGCTCGTTTGAAATAGGTCATTTCAGGCTTTCCACATTAAGTGAATTTGTTCACTTGTGAATCAACACACAAGTTATTGTAAATTGATGTCTGAACAGTTATTTTAAACCAGAATCTACTCCAAATTGTATGAATTGTGGAAATTGACACATGCTGTGTCCGACCTGGTGACCTGGCTACAGTTTAAGAAGCTTGTTCCTACAGACCATAATTGCGAGGTGGGGAATTGGGCAGTGCTCACCATGAAGGGTGCATTGAAAGAGTGTAGATGGGTGAAGGCGAAGCTCGAAAGCCCTTCCTGCTGCTGACAGAGCATGGGAACCTTGAGTACTATATAAAGGTTGGCAAGAGGTGAAATCACAAACGAGCAAGCAACTCTATTTTGCACCCTTTTAAACATCACTTTAACACCAAACAATACAAAGGCGCAGGTATTTTCCAGGCCAGCTGATGGGCAGACAAGGAAAGCTGTTTCATTATTTTTGCAATTCTGTTTGGTGCTGTTAGTGGCACAGAAATTACACACTTGAAGTTAAAGTGTGTAATTTCCGCTGTGATTCTATGGTGATGTTGTGTAAATCCTCCCACTTTCATTGCATCTTTCATTCTGCTGATAGACTTTTTTTTTCTCTCTCTCTCTCTGTGGTTTGCTTTGGCCTGTCCTAGACAGGAACAGTGGACACTGGACAGTGGACATGAGACTCTGGTCAAGACATCTCGGCTCCAGCGCCTCTGCACAGTCTGTATGAAACCTGGAATGTGAATATGAGTGCATGTAAATGTGAGAGGACACACACAGAGGTATCATTTCCCAAAGACCTCACACAGTGACAACAACTATTTATTGCCAATAACCTCCCTGGTGCCTCTGAGTATGCTGAATAATGAAGTGGGTGAAGGTATTACCTTTATAGCAAGATGATTAATCAATGGCAGTGTCAGCCTCCTGTGTTTGATAATCATCACTTCCTCTTGGAATTAAAGCAGACGTGTACATGTAAATTAGCAGCATGTCTAGTGGCCTCAAAAAATATTTGGACACTTACCAGTATCTGCCGATTGCTTTATACTGTAGTTTGAAACCCAACAAACTTCCTTTTGGGAAATGTTTTCACTAGAAAGTGTTTGTTATAATCCCTTGTTTTGATATTTTGTTACATAACAACATGACATTTATACATTTTAATTGCATCTTTAGTGTCCAAAAACTTTACTGCCACTGTATCCATTCACTTACAAACAAAGATGCATGATGGGTCTATTTAAAGAACCTGTAATGCAACATAATGACACATTGCATTCACTTCTGAGAAATCCTGTTAACAGAGACATAAAAAATACAAGACAGAGACACACAGAGGAGGGAAATATGTGGCGGTGTCTTGGATTGCACACTGTCTCTCAGGATTTGCGTCAGTGGCCAGTTTCATCCGTTTTGGAGCAGTGTGGTATCTGGAGGCTTAATTCAGAGCTCTTTCACCACAAGTGCCTTCTTTAGCATCTGTAAATATTAGCTCAAGAGTATTTTAGAAATAAAATAATTTTCTGAAAGGTAGCCACCACCAGTGATAAGGAATCCATTTAAATGAAACTTCTGGCATTGGGGGATATTTATTATTTGCGCAGCAAACAAAACTGACTCGGTTAAAGCATTCCTGTGGATATCCAAATTGAGAATGGACCTGAGGTCCTTCAGAAGTTAAAGGTGAAGTGTGCGATTTCTGCACCACCCAATCTGAATTGCAAAATACATTTATTTGTTTTATGTTTTTTTTTTTATACTATCACATGTGCGATAAAGTAGTTATAATATCTGTGGTAGCTCTGAAAATATCTTGTGTCTAAAAACTAGACTCATGCAAACTGTGGACTGATGTGCGTGACTAGACCATCTACTCATGCTAGATTCTATCTTCTTGTTCCCAAAGATTCATTTCCAGAGCACCACTGTGACTCCCAATGGAGACGCTGAGCTGGCAGTAAATATCTTAACACTTCTTTATAAGTTAAGATGGTTCAGCGAAGTGGAATTTTCAAATGTAAGTTTCTAGACAAAACTACCTCTTTTATTTTTGTAACTTTCTGACTCATACCAACTCATACCAAGTTGCTTTGCGTGCACTTTTCTACCCATGACTCAATGCTGTGTCAAAAGAATAGAGATTAAGTTTAAGTTGAGACAGGAAATGTGATGAAGCATCTTTCTCTTCATTTTTCCAGCACTTTGTTCCTCAATAGACTTCTTAAATGCAGGCAGGTGATCAGGTCATCCCAGATATCGACTTTCAGCTTGCTGGAGGAATCTTCAGGGATTCCTCAATAGCTCTCTGTAGAAATAGACAACATTGTTAGTCACATAATATATGTTCTGAATGTAAGCTCTGAGCTAATGTTTAAAATCATCCACCAGTATGTCTAAATACACCAACACCCAGACATATCACTCTCACAAGTGCTCTGCCAGTTATAAAAATCCATGCCAAACTTGGCTTGGCTTGGGTGAAACTGGATGACCCCTTATGGTGTTTGTTTCCCCTTCCTCACTGGTGCTTCCCAACAAGCTGGGTGACCTTTTCTGGAATGTGCTCCTCCAAGTTATGTCACAAAGTATTTTGACAGAAAGCATAGGATAATTCCTATTTAGGTGTCTTCACGTCTTGCTGAAAGCCTTTGTTTCTTCTCAGCTGTGCTTGGCGCCAACTGACCACAAAGACGCGACCTTCTCTGAACGAGAGCCAGAACAGCACTGAAAAAAAAATCCAGGAAATCAGTGTTATGCAATTAAAAATGCAGTATAAAAATACAGTATATTTGGGGAATAAGCATGTAAACAGGTCACAAAGAGGCTGCTATGCGGACAGGTCACTGTGGGTACCTGGGAGTGGAGCTTTCTCAGGAAACGGTGAGTCAGGCCATTCTGAATGTGTCAACAATCAGTCTGTCCGCTTTCTGGACTCAAAGAGCATGCTGTTCCCTCAGGTGGAGACTGAGGGTCATCCGGGTGTCCCCGGCTCATGGAAAGGTTTAGTCAGCTGGTTTTGAGAGGCTCTGGCTGTTTGAATGAGCCTGAGTTCTGTGTATAGGCTTTGGAAAATAAAACTAATGTAATGGTAAGACCAATTTTGTGGTGATACACCTTTGCAAAATGCAGCTTTTATTCTCCCTCATATAAGATTGCCTGGAAAACATATGTCTCATATGCAATATTTAGAATTACAAACAAACATTCAGACGTTATGTAAATTACACCTATATTTAAACTCTAAACAAAAACTCAGAGTTAGGTAAACGATTCAGAAATGAGATAGTAGGCCTGTAGATAAAGTATGCATGAAGAAAAAAAAAACATTTAACCATTTCTTCCCAGATGACACTAAATTATATTGTATATTGCAAAATTTCATCAGCTTAGTTGTCATGAATTCATAGCACATTGAACGTCACCAAGATTTAGCACCTCATGATGTTCTTAAATCCCTACATTCAGAACCAATTCTTTGTAACAAATGTGTAACTACAGAAGGAAAGGTGTGGTAGTTGCTCCTGATTGAACAGTAGCAGAATTAAAGGAAAGAGGAAATGAAATATGCAATTCAGACATGTCCAGAAAAATAGGAAGGAACTAAAGCACTATTAAAATGATATTGGGTTTTCCCCAAGTTTTAAATTATTAACACTGGACATATGCGATTTTATTTAGCTTTTTTAAGAACGTGACTAAAATCTTGTCTATGTGGTTATGAACCATTTACATCATTAGATTTATTACGGTAATGACCTACACAGTGGTCGTCTTTAGCAGTAGGCTAATGTAATTGCCCTATTATGAGGAAATAAATGAAATGAATAAGTTAATGAACTTGGATATTAGCATTTTCGTTGAAATCACAAGTAGCAAATGGGCACCGAGAAGAAACTCACCGAAAAACGGAGAAAAATGATTTACCTCAGAGTCCTGACGGTGCGAGTTCACTCATCACCAGAGAGTGGCAGTAACGTGCTGCTGCTCTGCTGATCTCCGCAGCGTAGAAGAAGACGAGCAGGAGAAACACGCCACATGAGTTTACTGTCAACTGGGGAAACGCTATTTACTCAAAAACACACAATGAAAACAGAAAAACAACTGAAACAAAAGAAGGACGAGAAACATTTCAGGTAAGCTAGTGGCTTAAAACGTCTTTAATAACGGTATTTCGGAGATTTGTGGCTGTGTCTGAAAATCATCTCAAGTGGTAACGTAAACATGAATAAAATGAAGACTAACTAACAATCACTTTATGTATTTGCATTTAAGGATCAGTCCCCAGCATCCTTGTGGAGAACTATTTAGTAAACATTGTGCTTGTGCACTAATTTGATTGAGGTTGATATTTAATTGTAACATTTCTTGTCTTTTATTAGTAAAAATAAATTCAAGAAAACTGCTAACCCTGCATCAGATGATCACCTCCAGCACATTCCTCATCGATTGCGTGAAATCATGGACAGTATGAAAGAGGGCTCCCAAAAGAGGAAAAAAGGTGCTGCCAGTCTTACACATTTTATGTTATAATGCAATTGTGAGGTATAAGTGATGTGGTTTTCACTGCACAATAAAAGCAGACCAATATACTTGCATTAAACATTTTTTTATGTGAATATATATATATATATATATATATATATATATATATTTATATACAGCCATGGAAAAAAACAAGAGACCACTGCAGAAAAAATTATTTTGGGTTTTATTCTTAAAACTGTTCATCTCCCCAATACACCACCAATACAAAACAATGCACGATTGTTTCATTTT
>JAUCMS010000062.1:3090395-3106504 GCA_032357445.1 Enteromius radiatus
TACTTTTCCCGTCAAATACAATTGGATTCAGGTGCTCACCAAATAAGTACCTCAATAAACAGAATGAAGTATGTTTGTGTAGAAATTGAACAAAGACTGGCATGAAATGCTTGTCATACTCGGAGAGACACTGATTTAGTAGTAAATTGCTAAAATTAAAGTGGTCTCTTATTATTTTTTTTCAGAGCTGTATATATATATATATATATATATATATAGTCTCTCTCTCTCTCTCTCTCTCTCTCTCTATATATATATATATATATATATAATAATTTAGTTAATTTTGAATACAAAAAGAAGTCAAAATAATCTCTGTAGTACATATTAAAATAGTTATTGAAGTTTTGAACAGTGGAAATGGTGTTATTGATAATGGCGATGGATTAATGATATACTTGCTGTATGTTCTTATATGCGTCTTATTTTAGCTCCTAAGCCAAAGATGCTCTCGGGAGATATACCTATCCCACACTTCCGCCGAGGGCGACAAGAGTCAGAGAGGGGTTATGTGCAGCGCATGACTCAAGAGACTGAGCACGTCCTCTTCCTCACAAACAGCCAGGTGGAGCGACATCCGGAGGCCAAGCTAAAGAAAGAAGAGGAGACTGAGGAAAAGAAATCTAAAAAGAAAAATAGGTTAGTTCAACAGGGTTATTATTGTTAACTAATACTAAACTATTAAAAATAGTTTCTTAAAATACCTTTTTTTAATATTTATTTTTTTTATTGCAGAATATGTGTGTGTGTGTGTACGGTATATATTTTTTTATGTATGAGATGTATAAATACAAATGCATAATTTATATATATATATATATAATATAAATTATATGAATATTAATGTATACATTTTAAATACAAGTAAATATTTTTTTTCAAAGCATGGCTTTATACATAATAAAGATACAGAGTACACACACACACACACACACATATATATATATATATATGTGTATAACAACAACATTTCCAAACCAACCAAATATATTTCCAGATTAATCAAAATATAAAAATTTAATCCGATTCAAAATAATATATGCAAAATAATAATAATAACCAAACTGTAAGAATACATCAAAATCAACACTGGTTCGACATGCATTAATGTTCATGATTAATAGCTAATCAAATAAATTGTTTTGGCTGATTTAATCAGCTAGGCCTATCAATGTTTGAGTAATCAATTTCAGTACAAAATCTGATTCTATAAATCAAGACTGTATTAATGTTATGTTGCCTTTGTTTTAGAATCCATAAAGAAAAACTTCTGCAACAGAAAAAGAAGCTAAATCAGAAAGAGGATCTTGAGGAGGAGGAGATGTTTAAAGGCATGCATTATTTGTTTAGCTTTACCCTGTAAAAATTAAGCTTCGAATTGCAAAACATATTCACATTCTATGATTTGTTTATCTTAGATGAGGTACCATTCGGAGAAGTCGCCATGGCGCCTCCATCCCTGAGTGTTAAACCAAAGAAAGCCATAGTTAAACCCCAGGTAACTTGTTTACTTGCCTCTACTACTTTTAGAGATGCTAATTAATGCTATTTGGTCATTATTATCATCATAATGTTTCCTCCAGGGGGCAACCAAAGGTCTTCTCCTGAACTCCCTCCTGGGTCACAGTCCTATGTCAGTCAGCAAACCCTCGATGGCGAGGAAGAGGATCATGGAGGAAGAGCGGGAGAGAGCGGTGAAGCTGTACAGACAGATGAAGCAGAAGCAGAGAGACAAACATGAGCAGGACAGGGCTGCCAAGAGCTCCACATGATGCTCTGCTCTTTCTATTATATAGTACTGTATTATATTTCAATGTATAATTCATTTATGCTACCTCTGCTGGTTTTAGTGATTAAATACTTACAGGTGGATGTAGCAGGACTGTGTAAAAGGCAAAAAATAAATATTTTATTATATTTAGTATATAATGCACAGTGAGTTCACATGTATTTTGTCCTTTTAATGTTCACAATGACTACCCTTTTAAAATAAAAGGAATAATACAATTTCAATTTAGGTATTTTCTTCTCATAATGCCCTTATTCTTCAATTAAATTATATATTATATTACTTTTTCACAGTTCCATAGATTTCCATATGATTCATATACACACATTAGTGCTGTCAGACGCATTCAAAATAAAAGTTTTATATATATATATATATATATATATACTGTGTATATTTATTACGTATATATACAGTATGTATATATAAATATGCACACATACAAAATATATTTTGAAAATATTTACATGAGTATATATTTATATATTCATAGTCTTATATATAAATATATTTAATATATAAACCGTGTTTGCATTTTTATATATATATATATACTCTATATATACTCATATATTTAATGAATATTCACAGTATATACATATTATGTAAACAAAAACGTATTTTGGATGCGATTAATCGCGAGTAATCATTTCACAGCACTAATATGTATATTAATAGTAGTTAGTAGTTTATCATTAAACTATTTACATATTTACATGCTTGCTTTTAGATGGTTTTATATGCCCATCTTGTCCTATTTCATTGTATTTGTATTGCGTAGAATTGGTTTTTATTCACTCAATCAGTAATTTGTGAATGCATTTGTGCTTTAAGTTGCTACTAGATAGATATATTCTTTGCAATTCAACATTATGCAACAACGTGCAATAATATTCATCTTCCAGTGTGCTCTTTTCCTTTATTTGAGCTAATGCTACTGTAGTAGCCCCCATGTGTAGAGTGCATCCCACTCCAGACGCCCACTTCAGTCCAAACACGCGGCCCAGTGCCACAGATCGATATCATGTAACATTGAAAGAGGAGAAACTCACAATCAAAGCGGTCGTCATGGCAACGGCCCAGCCGGATTCCACCAATCAATGGGCTTCATGAGGCTGAGAGATGCTCAGCGATGTGCCAGCGTCCTACATAAAGAGTGTGGGACAGGAAGACTGGGCAACACATACAGACAGAGAGAGGCTGGAGTGGAAAAAAAGGACGACATTGAATATAGGACGAGAGATGGTGAACTCCGGAGGAAGCGTTCCTGCTGTGGTCTATGTGGCCAACCTTTGTGTTGCACTTTGTATAGGAGGTAAGATCACTCATTTTAAACAGCCATGTATTAGTATCCGTATGACATTTTTATGCTCATGTTTTTGTTATTTTCAAAAGCCATCATATACATGATCAGAGCAAAGATTGAGACTTTATTTTGCAATTTTCTATACAGTAGTTGCATAGTGTGCACAAAAGCAATGATACATCTTATATAGATTATAAACATGATTTATTTATCATAAAAAGCTTTTAAATGTCTAAAAAGTATCTCTTTATGTAGACATACTGTTGCACATTTCAGTTGCAATTTGTAAGTGAAGTCACCATCTTTACAGGAAATGCGGTGATCTTTCAAATGAGTGAACTGATCAAACTGTCAGGCGCTAGTGAATGAGTCACATGACTTGAAGAGCAGCAAGCGGCAGTCAGAGCCTTTCATTAAGGTCTTGCTTGTGATTTTGCATTCAGACCTTTTCCTCCTTTTCTCAGCCACACTTTTGCAAAGTGCCTTTGGAAGCCAGAATGCAATATAATTGCTCTCACACTTCATTTTATATGCCTCTGATTACATGAAAAATGGCACAACTATAGTTGAGCGCCAAAAAAGAACTGGATGAAATAACAGTTTTTGGGTGTGTTTTGAATTCTTAACACCGGTTCTGACTACATAGATGACATACAAGCATGGTTACAATTATTTGAGAGTTTATGCTCATGCATTATTCAATGACAGATAAAATATGCAGTGCAAATGCATGCAAGAACATCTAAACTCCTCATACTACGCATTGTTCTTGTGTATAAACATGCAAAAAAGTTGTAAGATATTAAGAAGCACTCTTTCTTCATCCATTCTTCTAACAAATGTCCCGTTTCTGTCTTGCAGCTGCTCTGAAGTCAGATGTGGTGTTGGAGAACAGTGCTACCACTCTGAACCATTCAATGGCCCTGGTGCAGCGCATGGAGGCCCTGCTAACCCAGGGCAACGGCAGCGACGTGATCCTGCGCGTTCAGTCCTTAAACACAGATGAGGTGAAGGTCATCCAGGTCCACTCGCTGGTGTTGACTCTCCAGAGCGATGTGTTTGATGAGCTCCTGCAGACCAGAAACTCCACTGCGATGATCCTCAGAGAGACTCCAGACTGTGCAGCTGTTTTTGATAAGTTCATTAGGTGAGTAATTAAATGAGTAAGACTTATTACAAGCACAATAAAAACATAGGGTTGAGGTGATGGCTCATGTGTTGCCCTTGAACCTACAACCTTACAGTTGCCAGCCCAACTGCATAATCAATAAACCATAACACTCCACTAACTGGGAGCAACCAACTGGGGTTTCTAGGAAAAAGATGATGTAATTACTTTCCCTTGTAATGATCTCATTCTGATAAATTCACTTCCTGTTGTGGAGTTGTACTGTGAAGTACTAGAGCAAAAGATTAAATGCTATATTACAATTTTAATTTTAGATGGTTGACAAATATTTCTAAAAATAATTATATTTTTGCATTTTTTTATATTTTATATTCTAGATTTTCAAGCAAACACATGTTATTTATATTGTCTTTTGTTTTATTTAGGGCCAAATATACTAACTTCTTGCACATGTGCAAACCATCAATTAACAATAAAATGGTACTTTCAGGATTTACTAGAAACACGCAACGAAGAATTAGCCTTATTGACCTTATTTAATATGCATTTGTAGGAGTTCCCTTATCAGACACAAAACCGTATTGGAGGAGAGTATAAAAAAGAATCATGCAATGCAATTTAACATTGGCTATTTGCACCATTATTTAACGCCCAAAACAACATGTCTTAATGCAAGCAGTCATTTGTGATGTTCTTGGTAGATTGCACTGGTTCTAATGGAAATTATCTAAATGAACAGAATTTTCCTCCCGTCAGCTCTTTTATGGAATTGCAGCCCTGTTTAGTTAATCAGGCCCTTAGTGTAGCTTTTAATTGTGATACGTTATCATTCTACACATACTATAGCGGTAAAGTTATCCAAGGCAAAACATTAACAGTAAGGTTGATTTTTCCAACCCGACCTCTTTCCCTGCAGGTACTTATACTGTGGCGACATCACAGTGCGTCTGAACCAGGCCATTCCTCTTCACAAGCTTGCCAGCAAGTACCACGTGTGGGACCTCCAGCAGGGCCTCACCCAGTACATGACCCAGCACCTGTCCAGCGACTCGCCCGCAGGTCACGTGGTGAGCTGGTACCAGTACGCCATGCAGATCGGAGACGTGACCCTGCAGAACAGCTGCCTGCAATACCTGTCCTGGAACCTGTCATCGGTTCTGCAGGGCACTGAATGGAACTCTGTGAGCGAAGAACTGCTGCTTACCTTGCTCCAGCGTTCGGACCTGGTTCTGCAGAGCGAACTGGAGCTGTACGAAGCCCTGGAGGCCTGGATCAACCAGAACCAGCCTTCAGGCGAGACGGCCGAGAGCGCACTCAAAGCCATACGCTACGCCATGATATCACCTCAACACTTGTTCCACCTTCAGAAGAAGTCGCCAGTGATGCTGAAGTATTACGAATCGGTGCGCGACTTGCTCTTCCTCGCCTTCCAGTTCCACGCAGCCTCACCCATCCAGCTTGCGAAGTACTTTGATGTAAACTGCAGCCTCTTTATGCCTCGTAACTATTTGGCACCTGCATGGGGCTCTCTGTGGGTCATCAACAACCCAACGCGGGATGACCGCAGCTTCAGTTTTCAGACTCAGCTCGGACCAAGCGGCTACGACGCTAGTAAACGTGTGACCTGGAACGCTCTTTTCTCTCCTCGCTGGCTTCCTCTAAGTGTGCGATCTGCTTACCCGGAGCATGGCTCCCTGCAGCCCACTCGTACCGATGGAGGGCGTCCGCGGATCATCGTCACACCTGCCACCTCCAGCCCAGACTTTGCCGGCGTCAGCTTTCAAAAGACTGTCATCGTTTCGGCCCGGAAGCAGGGGAAGGTGGTGGTCCGTCATGTCTACAACTTCCACCAGAGCACGGAGGAGGCGGGAGACTTCCTCCTGGAAGCGGACCTGCAGCGAAGAGCATCTGAGTACCTCATTGACAGCTCGCTCTACCTGCACATTATTGTGAAGCCCCTCTATCACAGCCTCATCGTAGCCAAAAAGTAAATGGCTAGTTCCTCTACTGATGGTAGCTTTGAAAGCCAGTTTTACATGCATACATATATTTACAGATTTGGCAGGTGAAGTTGCATAGATTTTTCTGATGTGCAACACCCATTATTCACTATTCAGGCAATTCCCAATGGATAAAACCAAAGTCAACCCTTCTTTTTCTCCTTTAATATCCGGTTTCACTTTGGAAATAGGATATTGGAGAGGTAAAATGGGTTGTGAGTGGTTACTTTAGTAACTTATTTTTACCATGATGCATGAAAGCTCACCCTAATTCATTAATTCTTGGAAATCACGTGTAATATTGCCATGTTTGAGTTGAAATTAACATCCGTTAAGTTGAACGGTGAGCATGCTGATTGAGTTCATAAAATGAAAAAAATTAACTCAAAATTGTTCTTTAATGTCTTATGTAATACTCTCAATCGATCTTTTGCTCACTTTTGTTGCAGTTCATGTTAATATTCATTAAAATCACAATTTACGAACCCACAAATTACTCCGTCTATTCATTATCAACAGTAAGGTTACACTTAGTTACACCAGACATTCAAGTTCCTATCAATATTTTCTAAAGGTTTTTACAGAGGACATAACATTCAGATTAGTTATATAGCACTTCCAATTCTTTTTTTGGCTGCTGACAGCATTCTCTGATTTTTCGCGGGACAAAAAGACATATCTTTTAAAAACCATATTCACATTAAGTGGACTAAAAATAAAATCAAGGAGACTTCGAATCACAAGAAACCAGTTGGAGTCAAAAATGATAACTTCATCTGTTCTCTCAATGCCCTCTGGTGGTCAATAAGTGGTAGGCCTACATCTTTCAAGCCGCTGAGCTGTTAGAATTAAGAGAGTGGTTTAAAGGCCGGTCTCTGGCAAGCAGACGCTGACTTTAGTGTTGACAGGTTTCATGATGCCATTTGGCTGGAGTGAAGCTATCAGGAGATAACTATTAGAAAGCCAACTGGAGCACAGCAGTGCGAACGCAGCACTTAGAAGCAGCTGCTGCGGTGATTATGGATGCTGGGCAGGTGCATGTTGGGAAAAGAAACATGATGCTCAGGCTACATTATGTTTGAAATAGAATCTTACTGCAGCATACGTATAATAAAGTTAAACAGCACAGTGAATGATGCAAGGGTACACACATTTAAAAATGTATAGGTATATATGTATTTATCCAAATTAGTGTGATAATGCCAAAACTTGGCGATCGTCACTGGTTAGGTGATAAATTACATACAGAGTGCTCTGTTGAATAATACAAATTTTTGATAATAGGTAAGCCAAAATGTCCAAGCTGCATAGTTTTAGTATAGTGATAGTCAACACTTGGTTCAGTGGCTAGAGGTAATTAATGGAAACTGCTTTATGTAATCAGTGTTGGGGCTGTCAATACTGTTCACACAGGAAATGTCAGACTGTGGCGATACCAACAGACACAATAATACAGTCTGCGGGAAAAGAACCCCACCCCTTCATCTTGTGTTCTGACATTTTAATCTAATTTCTGTAGGTCATGAGACTTCACAGTCTCTGCAAGAATGCCATTTCAGTTTACACCAATTCTGCCTTATTTTTATATCTCTTTAAACTGTTTTATTTTTTCATGAAGCAACTTTACCGGAGCTCATGAGCTGAAATAAACAACCACCAAACTGTTGACCAAACTAACTATAATAGGCGTGTATCCAATTTTACATATATTTTGTATAGCCTATTTCAGTGTATTATTAAAAACATGTCGGTCCATAGAAGTGTTTGATAAATCTGGGTATTTATCAACTAAAATATTATAGGCTGTAAATAATTATAAAATCATAGTCAAGGTGTCATTTCTATGAAGTAAATCTTTATTACTGGTAATAAAATGAAAAAGATCCCATGCACTGTTTGTCTTGGTTATGCTCAACATTCACTTCTAAACACGGTAGTTAAAAAGTATGTCTCTTTGTGCTTTCCATATGTGCTAATCAGTGTTTAGAAGCAGGCAGACTACTTAAGTTTTTATGGATTTTTGTGCAAAATGGCATCGTGTCATGAGTTTTTATAGGATGTTTCAAGCCATTTTTAAAAATGCAACAATTTATTCTGCTTGTGTGAGAAATACGTGGTGCATGTATTATATAATATTATGTAAGTCATTCTTCATTAGGCCTGATTTATCGAGCACAATGCATCTTTGAATGACCGTTCATTACATTTACCATCCTACAGCTCTGTGTCACCAAAGTTCTTTGATGTCACTCAACACATTTGTTTGACTCACTGCAAACAAAAATCAGATATCTGATCAATTCAAATTTAAAAGTGAGAAACATATTGATGTAAATTCTTAAACCTGTTTGGCTTGAACTGAAAACCATTGACTCATCATAGATTCCCTGCAGAACATGTTAGAGGGATAATCCTAATCTCACAAACAGGCTTCATTCATCAAGAATAACATCACAGATTAAACTCTAGAGAACACACCTGAATTGATAACGGTCACTGCAACAGCCGGTACATATTACTTCCTATACTTAAATCTGTAGCTCGGATTATTAAGCTTTTGAACTCATTTTAAAGGTCAGAGTGACTTTTCTCACAGACTGCTACCGTAAGTATTTGTGCACAGAAATACCTTTATATTTAGTTTTTGATTGTTCATTAAGCATCTGATGCCCAATTAAGTAATTTAACTGATTTTTTTCCCCCTCCCTAAAGCAAAGTCATTGGATAATGTGGAAAATTCCCTCGGGGGTAAATCAGACTTTCAGCAGAACAAAATCCAATCCCCTCGTATCTCCTGTGTCCAATCAATTCTCTGTTTACACAAACTAGGGCCATAGATTCAAATTAGTCCAGCCAGACAATCTTTGTCTGGATGATCTCAATGACATCTATTTACAGTCTGAAAATGAATGAATCGCTTCGGTCTAAATGTACAGTAGGTGTTGAATGTGTATGTGATGTCATACTTCGGAATTTTATCTATTAAGATTACATAATTTGTGATGCGATTCAAATACAGTTATGCTGCAGACCTAATTAAAATTGACATTTTATATCAAACATTTTAAAATATGGACTTGTCCACCTTGATACTGATACACACCAAGCCAAACTACAATTGAATTTAAAATCACACTGCAGATGATATTTTCAATCACTGGTAAGTTTTATTGTGATAGCTACAGTCACAGTTTTATATATAAAAACCTTAGATTAGATATTGGTTTCCTAATTTTATAAAATAGTTTTTAAACCATTCCAGCAATTCAAGTCATTATTGCTTTGGTTGTAACACACTTTCATACAAAACGAAACAGTATTTGAACCTCTTCTGTCTTTCAGCAGCAGATAAGTAACATTCATGTCTTCATCCATAAACATTAACTTTTATGTCTTCAGTCACCGAAGCTCTATTGCACATCGAAAGCACATATACTGCTATGAACATGACACTCTTTATGTATTATTCAAAGATTTGCTTTGTAGAGTATATATTTACAACTCTGTTCATGTAGTATTAATGCCAGATTTCGTCCAAACCCTGAGATGTTAAGCGTATTTTTGACAGATCACAGAAGATGCAGTACATGGAAGAGTTTTACGGTACGTTCACTACATTAAGTGCCCTAGATTAGCATTAACACTTACTCTCATTAAAAATGTATGGCTAATCTTCAATACTGATATTATAGCATAATACCCAAGTCAATTATGTACTGTATATTAACATTATTTTCTTTTATACAGAATAGTGTTTATAGAAAGAGGAGAGAAATGCCATGTTGTTAAGAGTCCAGCTCATTAACTGTGAACATACAGTAGTCACATGGGCATATACCACCACCATAAAAGTTCCTGCGTTCAGTCACAACTACTATTGAGGCTCGGGCTTTAACTTTATGTTTTGTTCATTTATTAGTTTTAAATGTTCAAAATGTCCCTCAGTTGTAAATTTAAAGGAATAGTTCACCCAAAAATGAAAATTCTGTCATCATTTACTCACCCTCGAGTAGTTTCAAATCGAATTTCTTTTTTAAACAGATTTTTTATTTTTGGGTGAACTATTCCTTTAATGGCATGGACCAGATCAAAAGCAAACATCTTGTCATCTTCATTGAAAGCTGTTCCCAAAGTATGTAGGTAGCAACGTTATGCTACAAACTAAGGTAGCCTACTTTACACTTGCCATATGTATTCTTAATAGCGAAAGCAATCCCATAATGCATTGTGACAAGCTCAGTGGAAAAAAAAATAAAAATTCAACCAAGATGGTGGACAGAAAACTAGCTCCACCTTGTTTCAACTCTACTATATGAATATAATATGTGGTTGAAAACCATCTCAAAATATTAAACATGTTTAATATTCTCCGACTGGATGGTATCACAGTTTGAAGCCAAAAAAAAACCCCTATAAGCTATTAAGCTAAATGACTGTCTGTAAACATCATGCCATTTTCTTTGAAATATGTCAGCCTGTGCAAAAGCTGCATAGTGTCATCTACCCTTGGTTTGAAGCAGAGCTTATATTATCTGTGATGTTCTTGTCCATATTATAAATGTACATACAAGACAGTAAGTTTAGGTTTGAAAGTTAACGTTTGTTAGATAACAAGTGTATCTAAAAGTTGCAAGATGTCTGCAACCCAAACTTGTGTTCCTCTCAAACCCCTGGAAAAATGTTGCTCTCAAAAACAGCATTTTCTTATCCTATACTCCATATAGTCACTATATACCATGCATCTTTTCTTTTTTAAAGCGGTCATAACTCAGGCGGTTGTCTTAAAAGTTTGAGTTGTAGTGGTAAAGTATCCTGACTGGAAGCTGTGCTTTTCACATCATCAGTATTGGATCCTTCCAAGGCCACGCTGTCCCTTCTGATGTTCTTCTGGTCCTCTTCATCATCATCATCGTCCTCCGTTTCCTCTTTATCCATGAAGGCTACTTCGTTCTCGTAACAAAAAGAGTTTGAGCTAGACCTGACATATGTCTTTTCGGCCAAATCTCGAGCGCTGCATTGAGGCGTGCTGGGGACCTCGTAGGTGTTCTCGAAGCGTGAGTAGTCCACCTTGTAATGGTTTTTATCTTCGAAAAGGACCGACTCAAAGCGATGGCCCCACAGGATTTCGCTCGTCACGTAAGAGCTGCGACACTGAGTGGTCATGGCCGTAGCTTCCACCATGCCCTCCAAAATCACCACTATCTCCAGCTCCGAACTATCCAGTTCCTGTTTGCTCATGTCGTACAAAGGACTGTCCTCATCAATCTCATGCACAATGGTGATGGGAGACACTAAAAAAATGCGGTCAATACCAGTGTCGAATCCCACATCAATGTCTATCTGATCCAGCGGGATGAACTCGCCTTCAGCAGTGGTGCGGGATTTGAGCAGCTGAGCGCGAACGTGGGCTTCCACCAGGTGGCTTTTCCGGAGGTTCCCGACCCTCCACATTAGACACAGTTTACCATCTCTCATGGCTATTGTGGCATAGTGACTGAACACAAGGGTTTCGTTTCTTTTTTTAGGCTTGGCCATCTTAGCCATGACCGCACCAATGATGAAGGCATCAATGATGCATCCCAAGATGCTCTGGAAAACCACCATGAAGACAGCAAAGGGGCAGTCCTCCGTTACATATCGGTAGCCATAACCAATAGTTGTTTGCGTCTCCACAGAAAACAGGAAGGCCGCCGTGAAGCTGTCAACGTTCGAAATGCATATCTGCTCTTGGTCACCGGATGAAAGTGCGACGAACCAGAATATAAGTCCAAAGAGCAGCCAGGAAAGCAGAAAGGAGAGGCAGAAGAGGACCATCATCCATCTCCAGCGAATGTCGACGCATGTTGTGAAGATGTCGGCCATGTAGCGTTGACCTTTTTCACTCATGTTGATGAACTGCACGTTGCAGTGTCCATCCTTGTTGACGAAGCGGGTTTGTGCTTGCTGCTGCGTGTGGACTTTGCCACCCACATTTCCATTGCCGTAGCCATTTTGCACGACGATGGGGGACAGCTTCATCCCGCCTTCCTCAGAGGAAACTATGCTGTACCGGTGTGTTCTCACACTTCCCATCACTGCTGTAGGAGAGGGTCGAGACTCGTCTGCTTCGGAAAACAGTCTGAGTTTTTGGAGGACACGTTGGAGAAACACTTTCGACCTCTCACATGTACCACCACGCAAACAAAAATCCCTATTTCCTTGGAATCAAGCAAGCGTTGAGATGGCCGCTCCAAAGAGACGATGTTTTCGCTGAGGCTATGAAGATCTCTCCTCTTCCATGAAATGAATGGACCTCATTGGCAAAGCAGGGCTGTAAAATAACACATAAACAAAGTAAGAGACCTGAAGAAATCAGTCTGGAGAATGAGAAGCCAAGCTGTTCGGTTTGCACAAAGAAAATTATTGTTTATTAACTGTGACATTACAGGGTTTTTCAAGATCAAGAAAAAAAAAATTTTTCCATGCATGTAAGGTAATTTCTCCTTTGGGCGACATTAATATCAAGAGTGATGTAACATCTGACATAACCTGAGCTATCCAGAAACACAGATGTACAGATTAGAGCTGCATATTCAGTCAGCGAATTATGCACTGCAGATATGATACCAAATGAATAATGACTATTAGATAAATGTATAGTTGACAAATGGACATGGACAAATACACATATAATATACATGTTCCATATAGTTTCTAAATATATATAAGGTCATGAAATCAGCATCCAATGTGCTTGTATTGAAATGAAATGCAGTTTAGATGAAGTTTTAACAAGTTTAGCACACACAAATGAGTTGCATTTCACCTTCTATTCAAATAGAAGCAAATATAGATTCAGTACACTAACAGAAACAAGTTTAGAAATCAACAAAATTATAAGTTTCATTAACATTAAATGCACAGGTTAAAACTGTGAAACATAAGAACAACAAAACCATCGGAGATCCAGTATGTGATCCCAGATATAACTTATTTGAATATCTTGTTAAGTAACTTGTTAAGATAAGCTTGTGCTAGCATATAGGCAGATATAAATACATTACATAAAACATACTCTTGATTGTCTTTTGTTCTGTGGAGATTACGCATTAATAAATATGAAACGCTACTACAAATACTATATTGTTGACAATTACTGCACACTGAAATAGAATTAATCGATCATTAAAATAAACAAGGTTTATGCATAATTCACCACAGTTCACAAACTGATGGAATATAATTTAATTTGCAGCTGTCAAACTAGTTTATTCGTTACTAATGACAGCAATAACAGTTTTAGCTACAGGTAAACGAAGATATCGCCACACGACTAAAACCAAGCTTACCTTCGGGAGT
The DNA here is from genome assembly GCA_032357445.1 of Enteromius radiatus. Lineage (NCBI taxonomy): Eukaryota > Metazoa > Chordata > Actinopteri > Cypriniformes > Cyprinidae > Enteromius > Enteromius radiatus. The sequence continues at coordinate 3,103,958 of JAUCMS010000062.1, forward strand.
TCAAGAGCAACAGGAGTTTAGATCAGCACATTTCTGCAGATAGCAGTTGTTGTTATCCGGTGGGAAAGATCAGTCAAACATGATGGGGCTTGATGGTGGTTTCGATCATCTCACTCAGTGTTGGCCAAAGCTCAAGCCGATCGAAGAATAGTTTTAAAAAGCCTGTTAATCTCCGCCTTGCTGTCAGGTCATGACACTCATCTGCGTGGTTACAGCATCTCTCGATAACATGATGTAATACACAATGATCGACTTTAAATAATTCAGACAATAAATTAGACTATTATTTTTTATGATCATGATTTATTAAATTTACAAGAAAAAAATGGCACACTTTTTTGACACTTTTTTGACACGTTGATACGAAAAAAGAAAAAAAAAAAGGAAGGAAGGAAGGAAGGAAGAAAGAACACGCGCACGCTGCACCCTAGCAACCTAGTTGTCTGTAAGAATATAATAAGCAATTCTAATAACATTTTAATAATCATATTCTGAATATTGGATATTATTTACCATTAAGAAATAAATACAATATTTAAGCAAAATAACAGTAAATTCAGATTAGCCACTGAAACACATCAATGTCTATTGATAACCATAAAGGGAATAATAAAGATGATGATTGATAAATGACTGCTGATCCAGCTCATTCTCCAGCTCTTCTCAACCTGAACTCATCAGCATCCTGGGACTGAAAGTTTCTCCTCCAGGCATTTATTTAACCAGAGCATATGTCACCATTAGATTCAGCAGCTGAAAATATAGAAATATATGCAGTATTTAAGTTCATTCTTAAATCCTCAATGATGCTTGTAGATGCAGTTTTCAGTGTCTCTTTGTGAATTATGACTGATGTTTTTACTTTAATTCTCACCTTGATGGGTCACCAGCGTCAGTTTAGAGTAAACAGTGTCAGAACCTTGACTGTTTTTCTCTAAAAGACTTGTAGATTCGAGCTCAATCTCAGCATAGATATGTTCAGCAGGTCCACTTACATTGTCTACAATCAATAATAGAGAAAGGAAACTTTCTACTTGGTTTAATAATTTCCTCAGCAAATATCACACTAAAAATTTAAATGAAAACATGGATTTGATTTTCACTTTCTTTAGAAAAAGTTACCTGTAATTATGACATTATTAGTTGTTGCATCAACAGATTCATAAATATGGACAGTTCCTGCAATAAAATAATACTTTAATTAATTTGCAGTAGTATATCTTTGATGATTTGATCATAGGCCCAAATCTTATTAATTCAGTCCCACAGAAGTAAATAATTAATGTGCTGTTAACATTCCAAATTACAGAGAATAAATAATAATAATAATAAAAAAATGACATCCATCATCATATTAAGCTTTAGTTTTTGTTGTTGTTGTTTTAACTTGATCAGTTCTATTAGTTTAAGTGTCTAAGTCTAAGTGTCTTTCACCTCAGCTTGTAAAGATCTACACATATTTATTCATGGTTAATAGGTAAAGACTGACCTGACAGCAGTGTGTTGTTTCCTGCTTCACTCTGGTTCTGCTCTGATGTCTGACTGATGTTCTGCTGTTGACTGACACTAGAGGGAGACTGACATCTTACACCTAAACAAACACATGAGACAACACAATGATTATGTAAATGTTCTAAGAAAATTAGATGGTCAGAAAAAATGACTTTAATCTTCTTCTTCTATATGTCTTTGAGTATTAACTTTGTGCTATAATTCAGATAGATCTGTTCCAAAACCCAGTGAGCTGCTTCACTGCCTATGGAGGCAGCATCCTAATGGAAATGACTCATTTGAAGCACCTTACATATGCACTTTAACAATTCATGAATCATACAAAACCATTGGAGAGGATAGAGAACTTGACTTCAAATATTATTTGAAAATGTATTATTTTTTATCTGTACTTTTCAGTTTTGAAACAAATAACAAACCTAAGCTTGTTTAAGTTGGTCTCCTAACCTGAAAAAGCTCAAAAGGTTTAGGATCAGAGTTAATGTCTGCAAATGTGTCGTTAAACTGTAATATCATAAGATGAACCTTTGTTGTTTCTGTAGCACCACAGCAGGACCAAGAAGACAAAGCTCAAACATGCGACAGACAGTCCTGCAGTCACTCCTATTATCATGTGATTGAGATCATCAGATCCTGAGGCTGCTGGAGATAAGAAACATACATTTAGATCAACATTCTGTAAATAAGACATTTACAGTCATCACATAATGAACAGGACTCTCCAGAATCACAGCAGCTAAATAACGGAGGAAACCTGCTGATTACAAATAGTAAGACTATATAAAAATTTGTTGACATTAATAAAAGTGTTTTTTTTTTTGACTCACATTGTACAGTGATATTAACAGGATGACTGTTCTCTCCAGATTCAGACCGACACCAGTACACTCCAGTGTCTGATGTGCTGATTGTACATGTAGATCCTGTCTGTGATCCCCAGTATGATGATGAACAATCCTCCAGCCCCCAACTCTCTGTGTATCTTCTCACTGTCCATCTATCAGAGTTACTCTGGTCCTCACAGCTCAGAGAGAG
>JAUCMS010000062.1:3126445-3139676 GCA_032357445.1 Enteromius radiatus
TGAGTTCTGCTGGGACTGATGATCAGAGAGACTGCAGGAGAAACACCTGAGAAGGAAATTACAGCTACAATGTTTCATAATTGTGCATGAAAATTCTCTTTATTAAAGATGGGCTAATCATTTAAGATCAGTTTGAACCTACCAGTGACCCATAGTGGTTGTTTGTTGCTGAAGTTTGTGCTATAGCCTGTGTTTCCTCTCTCTGCTCTGCATGCATAAACTCCTGTGTGCTTCAGAGCAGCAGAACAGACAGTGTAGTTTCCTCCAGCTCCTCTGCTGCTGTCTAAAAGAAGCTTATAAATATTGTCGTAGACTGCAGAAGATAAGAATGTGCAGTTGTCACTTAAAGATGCATTTCTACATGATCTGGCCTGTAAAGGTGATATAACATTTTCAACTTATTTTTTAATATTGTTCCCTATCCGTAATAATATAGAGAATTGTATGTAAGCAATTCATATGTTGAGTTCTCAGATTTTTGTTTCTTTGTAATCCTAAGTACACCAGCACAGCTAAACTGTGTTATAATGTCTCTAGGTTTTGCATGTGGCCATGGTTCCCCAAAGGGAGCAAGATGCTGTGCCATAATGCTATGGGAATGCTTTGCGAAGAGACTGAGAGTGCCTTGGAACACTGACAGAGTCGTCAGATCTATCTCCCGAGGGCACTATGTAATGAGGTGTACACCGCAGAGGGGCTTGTAAGAGCCAAATTTCGTAATTTATTATTTAGATTATTTTGTTATATTATGTTATTTATCTTTGTATATTTTCCAGTTCATATCAGTTTTTTACTGCGCATGTCTAGTGACGTCATTTCATCTCTCACATGCAATAATATGAGAAGTTAGTAAGCTGCGCAAGATATGGAGAACACAACCTTAAGAGCTAATTCTGCGTATTTAGAAGACCACATACAAATCGTATGTATCCCCAACCGTAATGTAGAGCGGGAAGGGAAGAACACCCAGCCTGAGATGCTGCCCGCTCTTGCCCTATGTTTGTCTTCACTCGTATTGGAAAATAAAAAATTATAAAGGACTGACAACAATAAGCCTGAAACTCACAGAGTGCTTGCTGAATGACAGAAAGTTGACACCGGTTCCACTGCACATGCGTTTATGCTTCTACTGGACTGATTACACATGTGATTCAAAGCGTGGTCACACTGAAGGCATTCCCATAACGTTTTGATGCAGCTCAAGGTCCTGATTCTGATTTATTAATTTTACACAATATTTTAGTTTGAATAAACCAAGTTAATTTAGTGAAGCACTTACCTGATGAAACAGTGTACCAGCTGAATGTCCAGCCTGTAGAGAAGCCTTTAACTTTACAGATCAGAGTCACTGCATCTCCTTCAGTCAACCACTTCTGAGGAGAAACACTTAAAACTGCTCTGGGAACTGGAATAGAGAAAGACCAGACAGGGTACCCACAGTAACAAGGAATATTTTCAAGAAATATTTTATGCCATCAGCTGATATTAATTAATTAATAGTTTGCTAGTTTGTTTTAGTATTACTCATCTCTCTACACTCATTTTATGTCTCATGTGTCTGTAATATATGGGTCAAGAAGTTATTGTATGTATACTGTGAAGCACTTTCATGCTATCATAAGTGTTTGCAAACTTTGTCTGCGCATTTAAAATATTAAACATTAATATAATATTAAACTATGAATATGCATTGATTACTCCCTGAAGAAATAAAACTACTAATTAAATTATATAATATGCTGTCAATAGTTTACAATAATAATAATAATAATAATAATAATAAACAGAAAATATAGCTATTTCGTTATCATGAAAACTGACATAATCAAGAATAGAGTACAAAATAGGACTAAAAATAGAAATAAATGAAATAATGTGCTTAACTTTTAAAAATGCTGATCTCAGGAAATGAAATTCCCTCATAACAGTTGGTTTGTAACAGTGTAGAATCAAATACATGAATCAAATTTGCTTACCTTTAGTGAGTCCAGAGTGGATGTTTGAAATCAGAACTAAAAACACAAAGAGAAAAATCTCATAAGTGTTAATGTGGAGCTGATTGAATCTGTATTATTCGTCAAACACATAAGGGTTCCTCTTTCTTTTGTCCAACACACTAATTTTAAGTTAAATGTTTGTCAGTTTTAGGAAAAAGAAAAAAAAATCTATTTCTTCTAATTTGTTTAAAGCTAGTGCTGCCTGTAGATTACAGTCTGGTTAAAATATGATTACAAAAGTTAAGATGCAAAGAACACAGCCTTTCTCATATGTTTAAAAATTTTGACCTGTCCAGATTTAGACTTGGTGGGGGGGGCGCAGTCGAAGATCGAGCCGGTCACCGAACCTTAATATTTTGTAAGCATTGAATGATATTTTTCCTCTCATCTCCTCATCATGTTCCCTTAGCGGCTGTGTAGAATTTGACATTTTGAGAGGACTTTTGAAAAACAAATTGATCAAGTTATCATTTTCATAATGTAAGAGAAATTAACATTGACTGAAGTACACACAGAGAAAATAATACTCACAGAGCACGAGAGGAAGTTGACTGATTTCCATACTGACCAATTATGAGAAAAAGTTGAAGACACAGACTGTGTTAAAAGTGTAGTAACCAGTGAGCTCTCACACCGGTTAATATCACTGAGCTGAAATAGATCTAACTAACCCGCATATCTAATCTCTGGCCCCTGACACTGATGGTGCTGAGACTTCGAGATATAAATGTATGCTCACAGTTCTTCTTTATAAATTGGGATGCTTATAACTATTCTCTTAGTCCCTTTGTGAAAGAAATGGTAAATGTTAGAATAAAATTGTTACTGCCATCAGAAGTTACGTATACCAGAGAGCTATGTAAAAACATTCATTTGTGCAAAATATTACAAAACAAAATGTATGGGCCACATCAGACATGAGTCAATAATTGAGAGTGAGACTGAGAGGGGTAAAAGAGGAAGTAGGCAACTTTAGAAAGAATAAACAGCTTGTAAAAAAGTATATACTTGGCACCATGCTGCCATAACCACATGCAGTGTGAAGACAATCTTACACCATTGATTTTCAGATCTTTTTTTGTTTGTAGAACTTCATGTAGAATGATAGTGCTAGTAACACTTAACATACAATTTGTAATCAGAAGTATGTAATATACACATATGCATGTGAACTTGGCTTTGGTTACCTCTGTTGTGTCGGCACCCTCTCTGGTCATATATATATATATATATATATACAGGTATATATATACAGTATATACACACACACACACACACACACACACTATTCCAGTTTCACAACTCTAAACACATCCAGCGCAATGCCACTTGCTAATGTTCAGTAGCATTTAAAACCACAACTGGCAGTTGTGAATACTACTCACCATCTGAATACTAGTATGCAGCATTTTCACATTTCAGTTAGAATCACAAGATGCAAAAATAATCACATGTGAATTGGCTGTAGATACAAAAAAATGTATGTTCGAGAAAATATGATATTATTGTACCTGCATATTAACTATAAGTATGCCATGTATATGATGAGCATGCATGCTCACAAACTGCATTGTCTGTTCATGTGGTTTTAATGTGTTACTGTATTATATTAAAACGGAACAAAAAAAAGAGCCATTAAAATTTTATTCATATAACAAATTCATTAAAGAAAAGGTAGTAAGGGAAGTCTTTTAAAACATTTAAAAGCGAGTGTCTTGTCAGAGATTTTATTTGAAATAAAGCAAACATCAATGATAAAATATGAATGATGATCAATAATGATGACTGCATAAATTAACTGATGGTCATGTACTTGAGATGCTAAAACGCAGTGAAGTTTGGGAAAGCATAGAGAGGTTTGGTCCATATTACCGTACTTACTTTAAAAATGGGGGGGGGGGGGGAATCAACGGAAATCAAGATGGCTGGTTAATGCAACCATAAAATTTCAAGAGGTTAGTCATCGTGAATCAGGAGTGACTGATGCATTTCATGGACACGCATACAATGATCAGTAAGAGGATTCATTCCTGCATTTAATTGCAGATGCCACTCCGAAAGTAGAGTTGAAGTTTTTTCACTGTCACCACAAATTAATATCAGATTGAAGTTTTTTCCTCTTCAACAGATGTAACTGTAAAATACACACAAACACAATCTTATCAGCATTTAGGTTTATGTATTTTTCTTCTTTCTGTATTATTACCTACCATCATGTTTGTAGAAAAGACAACAAAATGCATTTATGCAACTAAGTATGTAAGTTGCATAGAGCCCCTGAACCACCAAGGACTTGCTCTTAAAGTTGATTTACTGACTAGGACTGTGCCAGTAAAGGGTTTTCATTTTACAAAACAACTAACAAAACTTATGAAAACACAATGCCACAATCCATTCCCTGAAAACGGTGTGCTGTCACCTTCCTTGTCAGTATACAGTATTAGATGTGCATTTGGCCTTAAAATGAATTTACCAAATAAACATTTTAACAAACAAAAACAGAAAAAAAAACATTCACTGCTCTTTACTGACTAATTTTAGTAACTTAAAACAAAAAGGCAATGCAAATTTATTTTGAGGTAATTTTGGGATTTTTATGAATACACTGACAGGGGCCTCCTGATGAAGTTTTTCTTAAGTCTAGGACCAGGATTGCATGTCTATGTCAGTGAAAGAATTTGTGTATGTGCAGTACAACAAGTAAAATACGAACAGATGGATTCAATTTAATAATAGTATGTTGTTTTTAAAGCAGCTTTACACAAAACATATCCTCATTAAGTAAGCCAAAGATTATAAACAAATAATGCATGGTATGATAATACTGACTCATTTGTTGGTCAATTAACCCTAACTCTAACTAACCCTAAAAGTTAATATAAAATCAAATAAATTAGTCCGCTATCTTACCTCTCATCCTGCAGCATTTGAAAATCAGCACTGCTGTCACTAGCAGATATGGACAAACTGCCAGAACAGAACTGATTATGCTGGCAACAGATGTGGGAATCTGAGATTCTGAATGAGACACTACAAAGAAACACACAGCCACTTTATCACACACACTATATGTGAATGAGGACATATGCAAAAAATAAATCAGCTCACATGTATAGCAGCTTGTATAGCAGCTTCCATTTGAGACTCCTCTGACTGAGATCCAGCTCTTGGGAGACTCTCCTCTCTCTGGGTGTTTGCAGTAGTAGAAACCCTCATGTGACTTTGAGACATTAGAGATGATCATCTCTGTAGTTTGACTCTGGATGAGTGACCCATCTTTATAGAAATCAGCTCTGAGGTTTGGTGGGGTTGAATGTTGATATAAACAGTGTAGAGTCAGAGTATCTCCTTCAGTCACAGGATGAACAGGACTCTCCAGAATCACACCAGCTACAGAAACAGAGAAAATCATAAGAATATGGTAATATAAAATAACAGGGCTTAAAGAAAAAATATTGGTTAACACTTTACTTTAAGGTCTGATTCCCACTATTTAGTAACTATTAACTACGACTTTCTCTTCTGTCATAAAAGCGTCATGCAGAATAAGGCATTAATATATTCTTTATAAGTACTAATAAACAGCCAATATGTTAGCAATATCCATGCTAGTTAATAGTGAGAATAGGACTTAAAGATGTGTTACAATAGAATTGTTTTTGACACTGCCAAGTGAAATTATAAATGTACATTTATGACAAAGTTATGTTATTTCTAGTGAGAAATCAGTATTATAGTAATTAAATATTAATTTAGTTATCACCATAACTCATTCTATTTTGTTCATTAAACCTTTATGCTGCCTCAGAAGCCTGTTCGGAATAAGTTTTATTAGGTGCTTTCCTGCAAAAATGCGACCTTTGAAGACAATCATTAGCCTATCTGTGATTGGTTTTTAATCAAGAATATTACCTGAATTTAATAGTCATTTGATATGGGAGTCAGTGTGAACATGGAACTATATCAAAATTTAACTAAATCCTGATGAATTCAGAAGCGTAAGTAAAAGATCGAATACCCATTAAACCTTCAACCAGTCCGCTGGACTTCACTTTTTTGGCTGGCAGGTGGAATTATACAATGTATTGATTATAAACTTTAAGTGAAAGTAATAAAAACAGAAACAGACTCACAGTGTACAGTGACATTAACAGGATGACTGTTCTCTCCAGATTCAGACTGACACCAGTACACTCCAGTGTCCCATGTGCTGCTGGAGCTGATTGTACATGTAGATCCTGTCTGTGATGCCCACAGTGATGAACAATCCTCCAGCCCTTTACTGTCTCTGTATCTTCTCACTCTCCATCTATCAGAGTTACTCTGGTCCTCACAGCTCAGAGAGAGAGACACAGATGTGAAGTGTTGAGTTCTGCTGGGACTGATGATCAGAGAGACTGCAGGAGAAACACCTGAGAAGAGAAATATCACTCTAATTGGAAATGTTTTCAAATAAATGTAATTCTGACAATTCTAAAGAATAAATCTTAAAACTAGATAGTAAAGTTTGCAGGCAAACTTTAAGATGGCTTGAAAAAGCCTAGCTAGAAAGTTTGAAGTAGTTTATAGAAAGCTTTAAGTTTATAGTTTTTCAGTTTAAGCTAGTTTGAAGTATAAAGTAATTTTAAAGTTTAAAAGGTGTTGCTATGCGGTTGCAAGGGTATTTGGGGTGGTTGCTAAGGTGGTTGGGTGGTTGTTAGGGGGTTGCTATGCGGATGCAAGGGTACTTGGGGTTATTGCTAAGGCGGTTGGGTGGTTACTATGGGGTTGCTAGGGTACTTGGGGTCATTGCTAAGGTGTTGCTATGCTGTTGCTAGGGTACCTGGGGTGGTTGCTAGAGTGTTGCTCTGTGGTTGCTGGGGTACTTGAGGTGGTTGCTAAGGTACCTTGGATGGTTGCTAAGGTGAAGCTATGTGGTTGCTACGGTACCTGGGGCAGTTGCTAGGGTATTGCTATAGGGTTGCTACGGTACATTAGGGTGGTTACTAAGGCGGTTGCTAGGGTACCTGGGGTGGTTGCTAAGGTGTAGCTATTTGGCTGCTAAGGTACCTGAGGCAGTTGCCAGGGTGTTGCTATGCAGTTACTAGGGTACTTGGGGTAGTTGCTAAGGTGTAACTGTTTGGTTGCTAAGGTACCTGAGGCAGTTTCTAGGGTGTTGCTATGTAGTTACTAGGGTACTTGGGGTTGTTGCTAAGGCGTTGCTATGCATGTTGCTAGCATGATTAGCATGTTTCTAGTATGTTGTTATCATGATTAGTATGTTACTAGCAAGTTACTAACATGATTAACATGTTATTAGCATGATTAGCAAGTTACTAGCATGATTAGCAAGTTACTAGCATGATTCCAGCATGGTTAGCATGTCACTAGCATGGTGTTAGCATAATTATAGCATGATTAATATTTTGTTGGCATGATTAGCAAGTTACTAGCATGATTCCACCATTATTAGAATGTCACTGGTGTTAGCATGATTAGCATGTTTCTAGCATGACTAGCAAGTTTAAGTATGGATTTATTCATCCAGTTTGAACTCACCAGTGACCAATATTTGTTGTTTGTTGCTATAGTCTGTGTAATAACCTAGAGTTTCTCGCTTAGCTCTGCACACATAAACTCCTGTGTGATTTAGAGCAGCAGAACTGACAGTGTAGTCTCCTCCAGCTCCTCTGCTGCTGTCTGAGAGCAGTTGATAATGATCACTGTTGTCTGTATAAAGTGAAAATGTTTAATGTTCATTAAAGGTATTAATTTCTAATTAATGATTAAATAAAATACAAAATAAATGATTTGCACTGCAATCTATTGTATTGTATTAATTGTATTTATTCGATAATTTTATATCTCAATAGTTTTGATAGAATTATATATAAATATGGATATTTTGTTTTATGTCTGCAGCTCACCAATTTTAGGAAATAGTTTGCTTTATACATTAAGTTAAAGTGGCTAAACTTTTACAGGCACCTGAACTCATTTTAAACATGCGTGTTCTTGCTCCTTCCAAATAACACATGCTCATTCATGAATGAGTGCTATAGTGTGTATTTAGTTCAAATGCTTAGGTGATATTAGTACGACACATTTCAGGGGTTGTCAGAATTACTCACCCAGATTAACCCACCCTCAGGTTCTCACAGAAATACTTCTTCAAATTATTTTCTTGTGTGTTCAACAATCATACAGGTTTGGAACAGCATGAGTAAATTTTTTTGCTGAGCTATCTTTTTAATTTAAAAAAGTTACTGCATGAAGCACATTATATTTTACCTGATGAAGCAGTTAGAGTGAACCAGCTGAATGTCCAGCCTGTAGAGGAGCCTTTAACCTCACAGATCAGAGTCACTGCATCTCCTTCAGTCAACCACTTCTGAGGAAAAACACTTAAAACTGCCCTGGGTCTATCTGAAATTTAGAGAAATCACTCATTAATAACCTGTTAAATATGTGTTGAAGAGATGATCAAACTCACCTGATACTGTCAGTGTAAGTTCATCACTGTGTTGTGATCTGCGTGATCCTCCTCGCTCTGCTCCATAACAGGAGTATTTACCTGCGTCAGACTCAGTAACAGAGCTGAATGTGTGTTCCTGTAGTTCACTGAAAACACTGTCTGAACCGTCTTTATACCAGCTGTACTGCCAGCTAGTGACTCCTTCAGCATCAATGTCACATCTGAGAGCGACTGTGTCTCCTCTGAATACATGTAGATCAGGTTTAATGCTCACCTTGGGTTTTGGTCTTTCTAAAAAATTACAACGATTCACAATTAAAATAATGTGAAGTTTTAGGAACACAGTGACTTCATTTTAAAACGCATCAAGTTAGACTGAAGTGTTGTTTCTTATAACTGTTATAGTTACTTGTTCAGTGTCTTATGAATAATTTTTATGTGACCAAAAATACTTTCCATATATTGTCAGCGTTACTGGTTCACTGTAATTTGTGTAAAGTCCTCCTCTTAGTGCTCTGCACCTGTACTCTCCTTCATCAGTGACTTTGATTGAATGGATTGTTTTAGTTGCAGATTCAGTCAATTCAGTGTTTGAGTCTTTACTCCAGAGATACTCTCGTCCATCCCATGACTGATCCACCTCACATCTCAGAGTCACTGAGTCTCCAGTGAACAATGAACTCTGTGGCAGCACAGTCAGAGTTGGTGTGGTAAGATCTGTCAGTATAAAATGATTAGTAGCATCAGATGTGAAGGTGTTTCAGCAGCAGATATATAGATTTCTCTATGATGTCAAACACTGTTTTTGTCCTGAAGTGTTTCATGCTATTGTTTTATGGAGGGCTGCATATATAAACAGTGGACTACAAATGCATTCTTAGTAAATGAATAGCACTAGTGAATATCTGCTTCAGGCAACAAACAATACCTATGAAAAACAAAACTACAGAACCGATTCAGGTTACAAAGCTCAAAACTGAATGACTGAAACACAGACTGACCTACAGTAACAGTACATTTCTCTTTCGCAAACAGCACTAACTACATACTAGCCCCTTAATGTTCGTTGTTTAATCATAAAGTATATTGTGGATTAGACACTGAGAGCAGGAAAACAACAACAACAACAACAAATCAATGAACACTATAAATATATCATTCATATTTTTAAAGCAATTATCACCAACTGAAATATGTAGAGAAAATAATACTCACAGAGCACAAGAGGAAGTTGACTAAGCACCATACTGACTGAAAGATGACAGATGGGTAAAGACACAGACTGTGTTAAAGACTCAAGACTTCCTGAGCCTGCTGCAGTCACATCTTTAAAAACATCATGACTGATTAAAGACATACAAATGTACCTTATGTGCTAAAAATCTTTTGATAAAGCTGATAATCCCAAAACATGTTTTTAGAAAATGTCACAATGACTAAACTTGCAAGTAGGGCTGGGCGATATATATCGAACGATATATTATGTGCATCTCATCAGTAAAGACGGTTCTTTGATTAGCGGTAAATCTCAATTAGCTGTATTCAAACGGAGCGCCAGTTAAAGCACAGAGCCGTAGATCACTGACAAGCTACGTGTTCAGTTTCGCAGGCAATTCATTGGCGTAGCTCGTAGCACGTCAAATATGTTAATGACGGAAGAGGTTAATTAATGGGATTATTAAATTATGTTATTTTTGTTTTATTTGCACAAAAAAAGTATTCTCGTAGCATCGCAAAAGTGAGGTTGATCCACTGATGTCACATGTTTTTGCTATGTTTCTGGATCTGGGATCATTTCAGTTGTGTTGCTGTCTATGGAGGGTCAGATGGCTCTCTGATATCATCAAAAATATCTTAATTTGCAAGTTTTCTACATAAATGTTGCCATGAAACACATTAGGTAACATTATCGATTAATTTATTTGTTAATATAGTAGATGTGTAGATGTACAGGCATTGTATGTCAACATATTACAGTAAAAACAGAACAAGAAGAAATAATAATCAGTTCATTGAGTGGTACTAACAAAAACAGGTTTATAAAGTAAAAATTATTATCTCTGGAATGAACTATTTTCCACACTGTAAATTGAATAACACTAAAAAAAAAAAAAAAAAGTCACGACTCAGTACATAACTGAGAGGCTGCAAGTGAAAGAGGAACTTCTTGGTTCTTCTTGATATGTGAGTTACACTGGATGTGATGAAGCGACCGTTGAAAGTAATTAGAAATTCATGTAAGCACATCATAAATGGAATGCTGCAGCAGTTCTATTTATAGTATAGAATTTTGTCACGCCACTTTGTGTAACACTGGTACTGCTTTATTTCACACAGAGCCATTGAGAGTCAGTTGTGTATTGATAACTACGCTAACTACGTTTTACAATCTTATTTTATTCCGGAGAGTGATAAAAAGACAGCAAAATATATATTTTCATTATGCTTATTATTTATATTATGATTAACATAGTGTTTACGGTTAAAAATTGATTTATTTATTTTTTAATTCCGATGCAAAGAAGAGGTATTTGGTGCCATGGTTTCACGACTACATGCCAATATGGCTGTTAAATAAATATTACCTACATAATAGCGGTCATGATAATTATTTATTTATTTATTGTTTATTTATTTGTACTTATTTATTTATTTGTTTGGCTTTAAGACATTATCAAACACTCAAAGTTTACACGTTTTGCTTTTTAAAAATGTTGAATTTTTAAAAGTCCAATTACACCCACATCCCAGTATTATTTTATGACGTTCATGTATTAGTGAATGTTAAAAAAGGCAAATAAATACAGAATTTAACCCAATAAAAAATGTAAATAATGTTTAAAAAACACAAGGACAACAAGTGCATTCAGGGAAACTCTTTCTTGCATTTCTTTAATGGGCAGTCTTCACTGAAACTAATTCAACTTCCTACAAGGAGAGAAAGATTGCAAGACTAAAGACTAAAAACTTTAAAAATATGATAACTACAGTAGCATCTGGTTATGATCGCTATTGAGGCTGAGCATATGTCACATCATTAGATCCAGCACCTGAAAATATAGAAATTCAAAATAAAATGTCTACAGATAAGGCATGTTATTGAGTGATCTGTTACAATTTATACTGTATTTTGTAATTTTTTTCCCCAATAATGAAATGACGTAGTTTGACCAATTTACCTTAAAATCAACATACTGTAATCTACATGAAATGATCTTTTGCAATTTTTGTTGCTATTTAGATTTGATAGAGAAATCAAAGGTTCTACTGTTTAGGGTTGGAGCTAAAGGCCATGTCCACACTAATACCTTTTCATTCAAAAACGCATGTTTTTCTCGCCGTTGTGGCCTTCCATCCACACTGAGACAGCGTTTTTGGTGAAGGAAAACTGAACTTTTTGAAAACACTCTCTAAAGTGGATAAATTTAATAACATTGTTTTAGAGACAGTGAAGACAGTGATCAAAAATGTGACAGTCAGACCTGCAGTCACTCCAATTATCATTGCAAGACCTTCAGATATTGATATTCTGGACAAGGCTGAAATACATAGATCTTACATTTAGATAAATGTAAATGATACAAAAACTTTGCAACAATCTCACCTCTGACTCTTGGGTGACTCTCCTCTCTTAGATTTGAGTCGATTGTTACTCTGCTCAGAGTGTAGCTGTCTTGAGACGGTTATGCTCCAGACGAATCTTGCTTTACTCTGTAATATAGCAGTCTGGCACCTATGTTCTTGTCTGGCATCTATAGGACATTTCACAGAAACCTTTTCACTCCACGAACATGGAAAACAGCGATAACAGCATTTATCTGTTGTGTGCAGTGATTGTATTCATTACTCAGCTTCGATTTAGATTTTAAACTCTTAGCTCAACTTTTTGCTCTTGCAATCGCATAAATTGCAAGAAATTACAATTACATTCTGTCCCCATTATGACAAAGCCCACAACACACAAACAAAACAACTCTGATCATTTGTTAATGCCGTATTGTAAAGTCATGCAGTGTGAAACCCCCTGTCACTGATCTATCATGCAGTGTGAACACAGCAGCCACTGAATGCTACCCCAGATAGTCATGCAGTGTGAAAAGATCTGCGACGGGACTACTTTGAAAATCGAGCAGTCTGAACTCACCATTAGGGAACCTCTGAAGTGTTTGCAACTTCAGCCTTATTTAAAGGAAATGCTGTTTGAGGATAGCTGTGTCCAGCTACTCAGTGTTATGGCCATGCTTAATTGGGATTTGATCTTGGACTAATGGTATTTTATGTGTTTGCTCTTTAGTGAATTATTTACTATGGTTTGGGTGCTTTATTTCGTGGTCAGACAGGCAGGGTCAAATACCTGCAAACAGATCAATGAAGACAGGGCAGAATCAGAGCGTGAAACTGCTCTGGCTGGAGTGCCCTCTGGTGGAGACACAGAGGGAACTCCAGCTGGAGATTGTAACAATACAATGCTCATTAGATGAGGCCTGTAGACAGATCACCGGAAACCAAAATGTTTCTTAAAGACACACTGACAAAATGACAATACTGTACATTACAGCCTATTTTACCGGCTTCTGTTCATTAGTTTTTCTAGGTCAGGGTTTCTCAAATCTTCCCCTGGAGGTCTAATGCACTGCAGAGTTTAGCTCTAACCCTAATCAAACACACCTGAGCTTGGCGATCAGTGTCTTAAATTCTTTAGAATTTGGAAGGTTCATGAATAGTAATGAGGAGGTCTGCTCTGATTGGCTGTTTCTCAGCGTTGCTCATTTCAGTAGCA
>JAUCMS010000062.1:3139776-3151705 GCA_032357445.1 Enteromius radiatus
AAACAGTCTGTGTTGTGTTGGAATTGGACCTTTTTTCAGTCGTCTTTTGCAAACACTTGATTTCTATAAGAAGTGGGAAACGATGGTGTTTGAGACTCACAGTATGTTATGTCCATGTACTGAACTCTTATTATTCAACCATGCCATACAACGAGATCACACAATCGCTTATGATTGGCTATACATAGCAATGTACTACAGCACCTTTAAGGATCATTAGAAAATCACAGGTAGGTCTGTTTTATCAGGGTTGGAGCTAATCTCTGCAGTGCATTGGACCTCCAGGAGAAGATTTGAGAAACCCTACTCTAGACTATTACCATTCTGACGTTTATACAGAAAAAATGGTTCTAATTTTTTATGTTTGTCTTTGTCAGTAATAAATATAATAAATAAGAAGGCTACAGCATTTTCTTTTGGCCACTCGAAAGGAAAATCACTAAGAGAGTCTTGATCTCGTAGACTAAATTGCTTTCAGTCATTGCCATGTGACGGGAAGAGGCAAACAGAGGATTAGATTCTCAGATGTGAACCAAAACAATATTGTAACCAAATCAGCAGGTTAGTGTAGGTACAGGTAGTGTAAGTACAGAGGTAAGTGCAAGCAGAGCACAGAACAACACACACATCAAACACAAAACATCTGCTCACAACAATGACTAGTCAGAAGAGAAATATAAAGGAAATGGTAATGAGAAACAGGTGGAATAGAAGCAGCTCATGATAGCACAGCTCAACTACTTAATTATCTCTGATTACACCATTGAGAGCTGCAAAATAAAACATTAGGACACAACCAGCAGAGGGAGAAAGGTGCACTGAGTGGTTGTGTTGTCATGTCAAGGGAATGATATAGCTTGTGTTTTAATCCTTGTAAACATTTTAATTTGCCTGTATTTCAGATTGTATTATTATTATAAGAAAATGTTTACTGCATGGCTAAAAAATGCTACCTGTATAGCAGTTGTTGTTTTTTTTTTTTGTTTTTTTTTAACCAGGCTATTTCTAGCCTAGAACTAACCCTTTCATTATTAAAAGGCTCGGCCCTCATTATAATGAGGAAAAACTTGCTCAGAATTAAAACACATTTTCAGTATTTGGCACCATATTTTCTTGTTCAGTTGCATTTAAAAACCATCACAATGTTACCACAAGAGGCAGCTCTCTCTGTGAACACTAGCATGCGTTTATATGCATCTGTCAGAAAAACAGAATGTGTAAAAATAAGCATTTGTATTTATTGGCTCTGGAAACAAAAAAATAACATTTTATATAAAGTAAGTAAACATGGACAAATCCCAAACAAATCTACAGAGAATAGCAGTGATACAAGTCAGGAAACATAAGGAACATAAAAAGAGGAATACATATGCTTACAAATGAGTTTTGTGCTCATGTGGTTATACGTAACAGCAAAATTGTAGCCATTGTGAATCTAAATTAATTCTTGCATGGAGTTAGCACTCTCAAAACATGGTCATTGCAGTAAACAAATTGCCAGTAGGTAAGTAAAAGCTTGGGAATCAGATAATGACAAATAAAGAGAAATTCAGGTTGAAGCTGACATTTCTTCCCATCACAACAGAATTTTAAACAGAAGTTTCTTCCTCTTCAGCAGATGAAACTGTTAATAAATACACACACATACACACACATCAGCATTCACTTTAGCATTTCACACTTTAATGCTACAGTCATGTTTCAGCTATATTAAAACTACACAGGAAGTAGCTGTTCATAAAATATGATTACTGTGGCTTCAAATAAAGCAGTCAGACTTTTTACCTCTCATCCTGCAGCATTTGAAGATGAGCACGACTGTCACTAGCAGATACGGACAAGCTGCCAGAACAGAACTGAGTGTGTGAAGGACAGAGATCTGAGACACTGAAAGAGAGACACAAATTAACTTTATCAAGCACTATATCTGAACGAGAGTGCAAATGAGCAAATAAATCAGCTCACACATACAGCAGGATTCATTTGAGACTCCTCTGACGGAGATCCAGCTCTTGGGAGACTCTCCTCTCTCTGGGTGTTTGCAGTAGTAGAAACCCTCATGTGACTTTGAGACATTAGAGATGATCATCTCTGTAGTTTGACTCTGGATGAGTGACCCATCTTTATAGAAATCAGCTCTGAGGTTTGGTGGGGTTGAATATGTATATAAACAGTGTAGAGTCAGAGTATCTCCTTCAGTCACAGGATGAACAGGACTCTCCAGAATCACACCAACTACAGAAACAGAGGAACTCTGCGTAAACAGTAGTTGACTGCACTATATAGCTGTCACTGTTTTGGTTAAATTTCCATTCCACTGCCCTTATCTGGACTTTTTAAAAACAGATACTTGTTACAAAATGTTACAGTTACATGCTTAGCAACAAACACTGCAACAGTGTTGTGTGTGTATATATAAATTCTAAAAAGCAAAACACCAAAAAAAAATCCTAATAAAAACATTTGGTAATACTTCATTTCAATAGTCCACTTTAGATATTCTATACTAACAGTAAGTAACTTTTCAACTACATGTCAACTAGCAGTCATTAGAGCATTAGTAGACTATCTGCTTAATATCTTCTAACACTTCATTTTGATAGATACACATCATACAACATACTGACTGTGAATAACTTTAAGTATGTGTCAAACCTACCCTAACAGTGTACTCTGACTGAGTTAGTAGACATGTAGTTGAAAATTAACGAGAATTAGTTACAAAGTTACTTATGGTTAGTAGAATAGACATTCTACTTTGTAACTAATTCTGTGAACTAATTATGTGGACTATCAAAATAAAGTGTAAACAAACATTCTTAATTTGGTGAATGTGTTATTTTCAAAATGACCAGTGAACAGTGTCAGTGTGGAGTCTTGATGCCCTTATTTATATAAAAACCGCTGACCACTGCAAACTAAAATGCTTCTTCAGCAGGTGTCTTTTACAACACACTTGCCGGACATGTGACCATACGGAGTGGTCTCCTTTAAGAGAATAGATTCCAATTTAAAAAAAATAAAAATACCTCTAAACCTATACCACAAACATAAGTTGTGTCCCAAATTACGCCACTATACACAATTCACTATTAGTCTGTAAAGTATGCACTCTGACTAATGTATGATTTAAGAAAGGTTACTTTGTAATCTAACATCAGGAACTGCTCCAATATGTAATTAAAGCTGTTACAATACATGAAGTGAGCAACATTCCCACACTTCCTCTACCAACCAGCTTTATGCATTGACTGTAAACTGCCTGTGAAATGAATAAGCACAGGAATACTCACTGTGTACGGTGATATTAACAAGATTATATTTATCTCCAGATTCAGACTGACACCAGTACACTCCAGTGTCTGATGGGACAGTGGAGCTCATTTTGCATGTAGATCCTGTTTGTGATCCCCAGCGTGATGATGAACAACCTTCCAGCTGCGCATAGTCTGTGTATCTTCTCACTGTCCATCTATCAGAGTTACTCTGGTCCTCACAGCTCAGAGAGAGAGACACCAGAGCGAAATGTTGAGTTCTGCTGGGACTGATGATCAGAGAGACTGCAGGAGAAACACCTGAGAAGACAATTACAACTCATTTAGAAATGTTTTGAATTTGTGCATTCAAAAAGAAAAAGAAAATAATAATAATAATTAAACTACTGACCTTGGACCCATATTGGTTGTTTGTTGCTCATGGTTGTTTTATAGGCAAGTTTTTCTCTCTCTGCTTCACACACATAAACTCCTGTGTGTTTTAGAGCAGCAGAACTGACAGAGTAGTTTCCTCCAGCTCCTCTGCTGCTGTCTGAGAGCCGCTGATGATGATAACTGTTGTCTGTGTAAAGTGAAAATGTGCAATTGTTAACGTAAAGGTGTATTTCTAGGTATTCTGATCTCTAAAGTCAATGTAAGTGAAGTCATCCGTATTCATAAAAGCATGACTCTGTTTGTTTGAACATCCAGATCAGTCAGACACAGCAATAGTAAGAGTTTGGGTTTAGACTATAAATGATGCAGTCATATTAAAGGGATAGTTTACATTGGGAAAAATGGTGACAAATTTTTAGTGAATATATATATATATATCTGTTGTTATTGCCGCAACATAAAGTTATCACTTGCATCTGTCAATTGTCTTTTGACAGTTCTGGAAATGTGCAGCTCTGATGAAAGTACCCAAATACTTTCTGGGATTTCTAGGTTCTGTATTTCATGTCACTTGAAGCAAGCAGTCTGCTTGAATAAAACCAGTTAATTTAGATGTTATCACATGAAGCACATTATTATTTATACCTGACAAAACAGTTATAGTGAACCAGCTGAATGTCCAGCCTTTAGAGGAGCCGTTAACCTCACAGATCAGAGTCACTGCATCTCCTTCAGTCAACCACTTCTGAGGAGAAACACTTAAAACTGCCTGGGCTTGATCTGAAATAGAGAAATCACTCATTAATAACACGTTAAGTTTTTACATGAAGATTTTAAATGCTTTTATGTGAAGAGATAAACTCACCTGATACTGTCAGTGTAACTTCATCACTGATGTTTGATCTGCGTGATCCTCCTCTCTCTGCTCCATAACAGGAGTATTTACCTGCGTCAGACTCAGTAACAGAGCTGAATGTGTGTTCCTGTAGTTCACTGAAAACACTGTCTGAACCGTCTTTATACCAGCTGTACTGCCAGCTAGTGACTCCTTCAGCATCAATGTCACATCTGAGAGTGACTGTGTCTCCTCTGAATACATGTGGATCAGGTTTAATGCTCACTTTGGGTTTTGGTCTTTCTGTAAAACGATAACAATTCACAATTAAAATAATGTGATGTTTTTGCCTGTCTGTCATTTAGATATCCATTGGTGATTTGGTCTCCAAAGTGTTAGTGCATAACCTCAAAGTATAGGCTTGTGCAAATACCCACACTTTGCACTTGACTTGTTGTGTACTTTTGCCATTGCTCCTGTTACGAAGGGTTAGAGTCAGAGGCAGAAGCAGAGGGATCCATGTGCAGTGTTTTATTAAAGGAGACGAGGTCAAACAGGCAATCCAGGGTCATACACAGAATGGCAAGGTAGTTCAGGAAAATTGCTCAGAATTGTCAGCCGGGGCGAGAACAAGACTTCGCGTCTTGCTGAAGTCAGAGTGTGGCTTATAAAGGGGCGGTATTGAGCAACACCTGGATGCCTGATCAGACCCAGGTATGGGGTGTTATGGGAAATGGAGTCCGGTAAAACTAGTACGCAAGTGAGGGTGCCCTCTGCTGTTGATCGGAGAGAGCCACAGAGGTCTCATTCGTGACAGTTCCTTGGTCGAAGTGGGCATGAAGATTACAAGTCTGTGTAAAAAATGTTCATTACTGGGTTTACGTAGATTTATTTTGATTTTCAGAACTTTGTATTTAAAATTAAACTCATGTCTGTTCTATAACAATCACATAATTTAGTAATTGTAAATGTTGCACAAAGTAATCATGCTCATCTTTGCAACGATGTTCCAAATTCAAAACCTTTTTGTTTTACTATACCAAATTATAAGAAATAATGAATTATTATTAATATTAAACATACAGTGGAAAGGTTTTTTCTACCTCTTGTGCAATCTCTGCAAAATTCTTTTGCGATTTATTTCCAGAACATGAATGCTGCTTTAAGGGCATTGCACTTTGGATTTTTTACAGTTTTTCTCAATTGCTTTGGACAGAACAGTCTTAACATCCTCTAAACTGTGAGTGCAAATGTCATAACTGTTTGCTGGAACTTCAGAACTTTATGGCATGTCTGCAAAATAGTTATTTACCCAAAACTTTTAATTTATACTTCAAACAGTTATTTGTCAAGGCCACCAAAATATAAAGTATTTTTGTCATTGTGTAAGCCACACTGGTAAAAACGTTTTTTTTTTTTTTGTTTTTTTTTTTACCATGATAGTCAAGCATGGAAATTATAAAAAAAATAAAAAAAATCTAATATTTGTTGAGAAGAGTCAATGGTACATAGAAAAAATGTACCATTTATACAGTACATTTATTTTTGCATGAATGTATTACATGCAAAGTAATCTTTCAAGATTTCACTTTACATTTCAGATTTCTTATGTTACCACAAATACACAAAAAACACAACATAACTACAAAATAACACACATACTTACACAATGAAACTTGATTGAGAAGTTGTGAAGAGTTTGACAGTTTACAGTTTTTTACTAAAACACTAAAACCCATTGGCTGAACAAAGTTTATTGCCTGACCTCATTTAGTTAATCGTGCAGTCTGTTGTCAATACCTTAAACCGTTTCACATGGTAAACAGTTTGCAGATCCCACTTAAGACTTTTCAGCAAAACTCTAAACACATTCTCATTCTCAAAACTCATTCTGCATTCTAATCCAGATGCCATCTTCACTGGTAAACACAAGTGTCAACAATCAAATACAAACAGAGAACACATGTCATTGATTGAACAATGTGTTTTTTCATTTGTTTGGTGTATTGTCTACCGACTGCTTGATAGTGCTTATCATTGATCACATTGTTTGTGATCCCTAGTTTCACAGGGGATTCATTTGCGATATTGAACCTGATATTGCATAGCTTGTCATTGATCTATGACTCTGTGTATCAACATTTTGAAAGCATTATTTTAGGATTCTGGATTGAGCAGCAAGGCTGATGATACTGAGGAAGGCTGAGGAAACTTTCTGAGCAATTTTGCGGAGGGAACTTTTTTGAGCAATGTTGCTTGGGCACTTTCCCTTTGAAAATGGGTAACAAGATTAATCATGGACCCTGTGTCTCACCCGGTTGCCTGTTGATGGCAAAATTGCTCAAAAAGTTGCCTAGTGTAACATCAGCCCAACAGTCATTTGTAACATCTGTAACATTACTGGAAAGAAGCTGCAGTCTCCTTATCGACACTCAGGGTATATACTGCTCATACAAGGACCAGAATCTAGCATTCCCTTTTTTCTTTTGCAGCACTTTCTTTGATAATTTGTAACAGTGTAGAATCACCTATATGTTATGAAATACATAAATCAAATTGACTCACCATCAGTGTGTCCAGAGTGGATGTTTGAAATCAGCACTACAACACAAAGTGGAAAAACTCATTACAGTAGGGACATGGCGCTGATCAGCTGAGCTGAGTTATTCTTTCTTCTGTGTAAAACACTACCATTTTATTTTAAAATTAAAAAAAAAAAAATTTTTAATTTGCAATGCATGGAATTAAAATGCAAAATTGACAATATGTAATGATTAATAATATACTGTATGTAGTTATATCCTTGTTATCAGAGCAATAGTTTTCTGAATTGAATGATTAAAAAATGTAATTTCCTCAAACATTTCAATTACTTTGTTGAACTAAACATTTTTTGCAACACCTGATCATATTCCAAATAATACAAAGTTTGGAGTGAACATTCCATTATCTCCGACATTTCACACAGTGTCAGTTCTGTAAGAAAGTAGTAAAATGCCATAGGGTTCGTCATATTTTATTCATTTGAATTGTTTTAGTTTTAATCTATAGTTTTATTTATTATTATTATAGTTTATTATAGTTATTTACTTATTCGACTAAATACTACTGGTTAGTTAAACTGTAGTGCATAATTAATTGTTAATTCAAGGGGAGGATAAATAATGTATGCAATCTTACAACCATCTAAAACACATTACCATATAAACATTGTAAAGTAAACATCACTATAATTGATCAGCATTAGTTCATAAGTAGTTGCCTGGCATAAATGTGTACTATTCATTTACTGAATACTGATAACAGTTTAAAGCGCTGTTGTTTAAACCTGTAGAACGTTCAACAGTGACAAAAATGGCATTAATGTAGATTACTACAGAACTAAAGCAAGTGTTCTTTTTTGTTGTTGTTGTTTTTAGCAGTAAGATACCATCCAGTAAGATATATTCAAATTTCATTCCATATATTTAGACTTTCATTCAATATTTTAAAGTTTTCCATATACTCACATTTTTTAAAATGGCATTCCATACATGTATGTGTGTATATATATATATATATATATATATATCTCAACTTATATCTCTTCATTGTAAACAATAATGTGAATAAAGCATTCTATATAACATCAGCTCATTTATTCAAGCAGCTCTTGGAATCCAGT
Source organism: Enteromius radiatus (assembly GCA_032357445.1). Taxonomy (NCBI): domain Eukaryota; kingdom Metazoa; phylum Chordata; class Actinopteri; order Cypriniformes; family Cyprinidae; genus Enteromius; species Enteromius radiatus. Next base: position 3,147,926 of record JAUCMS010000062.1, read on the forward strand.
GCCTCAGTGAAGATTGGATAAAAGTGTCTCTAAAATGCATAATGTTACATATTGATATTATAAATATTTAGAAAGAAAATAGTACTCACAGAACACAAAGGGAAGTTGCCTGAGCCTCATATCTGACCAAATTATCACAGATGACTGAAGACAGAGAAGACAGAGTGTCATTTGCACCTGAGGTGTCAAACGCTCAAAGAGTTTCTTGAATCTCCCTATTCTCTTCACGTTTCAAACAGAATGTTTTTTTTATCATACATTATCAAACTGACTGACCGCAGAGTGCATTAACAGAAATGGGAACTCCCTTTCTCTTCTGTGCACCAAGCACTTTTGAAAAAAGACTTCTAGTTAGAGCTAGCTGATATTGCATCATGGCACCAGTATGCCTAGCTCATTTTGGTGCTTCCTCTTTCAGCATACGTCTCTGTAAATGTTACATCTTTCTTTCTTTCAGTGAAAAACATCTAAAACACGCATTATCCTTAGACTGGTGTTATTCAGTTTGCAGCGTGAAACATATCAACCACGAATCATTCATACTCGACTTTGTTCTTTGTAAAGGACATGATGTTGCTCAGTTGCTGAAAAGAACATTATTTTGTGTATTTGGTGTACTGCAATGTGTTCGTACGGTTTAATGTGCAAAAACACATTATTTTCCACATTCTGTACATTTTTGTTTCTTCTCTAAGCCCCACCTCCTGAAATGGGTCGATTTGCACACAGCTCATTGTTCAAAAAAAGCAGGGTTTGCTCTGATTGGCCAGCTATCCAGTGCACTGTGATTGGCCAAATACCTCAAGCATGTGACATAAATGATACGCCCCTTACCACACCATGATCCTGGCGCTATGACACCAAAACAATATTACAGTACAAACCAGGCATTTGTTGCGTCCAGTGGGGACATAATTACTGATTATCATGACTTACTGCTGTCTTTTTACATGTCGCGTTGCATTGTGCCTAAACATAACACCATGCCTGCATTCGTGATCGGACAACAAACAACAAGCACCCTTCGCTGTTGTTTTAATAAGAAAATGTAACTTGCTTAAAGGTTGTGAGTCAGAAGCGCCAGACTGTCTTTGCTGAGGAAGAACTGCTCCACGTTATAGTCATAACTTTTATAAAAAAATATATTTCTTTAATCTTTGCAACTTCAGGGATCTTATCAACAGCTTGTAACACTCCAAAGAGAAAAGAACATTTGAAATCGCATCATATGACCCCTTTTAATACAAACTGTTAAGAATCCATAGGAGCTATTAATTACTGAAAAAAACCTCACTGAACTACTGATTATTTTCTGTTGTTACGGTGATTTCACGAGTTCACGCGCTTCCTCATCATAAACAAATAATAATGATAGCATTTGGTTAAAATAGATATTATGTTGCTTCTAACTCGAATATAGCCAAATCACAGCATAGCCATTGTCTATCTTGTGTGAATTTGGTTTCATCAGACAGCGACTTGATTATAAATCGGGATTTTAATCCAGATTAACATCTAGTAAGGTAGGGCTAGTTTTAGTAGGCCTAATAATAAATAAATCAGGCTGAATAAACATTCCGGTCACTATTTCATAATCATTCCGTTTTCTGCCAACAGAAACCGTTAGGCTACATCTTTCTGCACTTGTTTAATCAACCTGGTTAAAACAATGATTGCAAACTATATGTAAAATGAATGAATACAGACACAGACTTACGGTGCATTAACAGGATGACTCAGACTGACACCAGTACACTCCAGTGTCCCATGTGCTGCTGGAGCTGATTGTACATGTAGATCCTGTCTGTGATGCCCACAGTGAAGAGCAATCCTCCAGCCATCTACTGTCTGTGTATCTTCTCACTGTCCATCTATCAGAGTTACTCTGGTCCTCACAGCTCAGAGAGAGAGACACAGATGTGAAGTGCTGAGTTCTGCTGGGACTGAGAAGGTTCATTTCTAATAATAGTAACATCTGTGCTCCATTATGCTTCAGTTTATCATGTCCATTTCCTATGAATGGTAACACTTTGGAATAGGTAAGGCTTTAACAATGACTTTTCCCTCAATAAATTCTTAATTAATGGTTAGTAATGTTGTGTAGGGATGTAGAATAAGAGAATAATGCATTTTTTTTTATCTATTTTAGTGACAAAACATTCTAATTGTATTTTTTTCGATTAGATCAGATATTTGCCAGCCTGCCATCACAGCCTTCTGATTACCAGAGCAATCGTGTAGTGACTATTTTCACCAACAGAGGGAGCTTAACTAGTTCAGTATGAAGAGAAGCTGATGACTTTTCTGCTGTTCTTTGGATGGAGAGAGAGCAGGACAATCACTCCCCCCACAAACCCTGCCCGTACCACTTAAATACAGTAAAATATTAACATATTTGGTAACACTTTATCTGCAGACCTTGAATCATTATTTAAACATTAGTAAATACTCAATTCATCCTTTATAAACTATTGTTCTAACATTAATATGCATTTTGAAGCAGTTTACAAATGCAGCTATAAATGCCTAGTTCTTGAACATATATAATGTTTAATAATTTTACTTTCATATTTTATTAATGATCAGTTTATCATTTGTAAATGATTATGTTATTTACAAATCAGTTATTTAGGAGTTGTCAGTGTTTAAGATCATTTACAAAGTCTAAGTAAATGATGCATAAATTATTTAAATGTACATTAATAAAACAATCTTGCAGTTCCCAACCCTATGTAATGGGATTACCTCATATAATTGCAAATAATTTTAATCAGTTACTGAGAGGAAAAAAGTAATTAAATGACAGTTTTTCAAAGAAAACCACATACAGATTTAGCTCTTTCATAAATTGCAACGACTGCGTTAAAATATGAGACATCAATTTTCTTTTTTCTGTTTTTTTTTTTTTTTTAGATTAACTGGGTTTTTTTCCCAAGGCATTGTTAGATTCCAGTGTTTGCAAAGTTTGGATTTTAAAAACAGTATAATAGCTATTAAACTAATTCTTGTTGTGATTGCAAATCTGTGTTTAACATCATAATGGTCTCAAAGTAAAAAGAGTTGCTAAATTGGTGGTTATGGTTAAAAGATTTAATTATTATAATCTTAACTAAAGAGATGAAGGATTTCTGAAAGTCTGACAGTAATCAGAGACTGTAAGGATAATGCTGCCTGCTTTAAATGTTGTAATGTCTGAAAGTGATAAACAGTTGAAAACAGAAATGTAAAAAAGTAAATATATGAATCAGTTTCTCTCACCTTCAGTGTATCCAAAGTGCAAGTTTGAAAGCAGCACTAAAAACACACACACACAAACTCAAAGTAAACATCTACCTATTCAAGACCAACCCCATCTAAAACATCATGACAGATTAAAATATACAAATGGGCCCTGATTTGGTATTAAGAGAATAAATAATATTCTGGTGTGTTTAATAAAAAGGCAAAATTAAATCATATTTTAATGGCTGTTTAATGTAATGCTGGTCCTAGCTGTTTTTACAACTTTATGAAAGTAAGAGACTGAAACAATTAAACAGCTTGCTGGATACAAAGTGTTGCCATGCATGGACAATAACAATAAAAAGAACTACAAATACTCGTGGCCTTGGCCTCAAAAATGATGAAGAACCCTACTTCCTGTACCAACGCAGCTTCATCCACAGACTGTCTGTGAAATGAATAAATACAGGAATATATACTCATAGGGACGGTTTCCCGGACAGGAATTAGATTAAGCCAGGACTAGACCTTTGCTAATTGAGGACATTTAAGAATATT
>JAUCMS010000062.1:3151805-3169675 GCA_032357445.1 Enteromius radiatus
TTAATTGACAACTGCATAGTATGTGTTTTGGAGCAGGGTTGGAACAAAACTCTGCAGGGCTCCGGCCCTCCAGGAATAACATTTGACACCTGTGATCTACAATGTAATTAAGCTTACAATGCTTTTGTTTTGGTAAATGCAACCCAGATCAATTCAACATGGAATAAAAGACACATACCCATAACCAAGAATAAACCTGGATCGTAACAATATATTTATCATTGTTTTATTATTTTTTTACATTTTAGTTGGTTCATTTATTTGTCATGTTGTTTGTTTCTTATAAGGCATTTTTCTTTAATAGGATAGCATATCCTGAATACTTCAACCCATGTGAGTTTTACACTTTAGATGGCATCAGTCAAAGGGAAACCACGGAGAAGACTGAGCTTAGACAGTCCACCTAATTGTGAGTTGTTGAACAAATCGAAGCATTTAAGAAATGACAGTTTATCTGATTAACAGTGAAAGATGTTCTAACTTCATCTCACAGTAAGCAGAGAAACACCACTGAGGATGCTGGTCTTCGGCAACTCAAGTCAGAATCAGATCTCACTGACACGCTCTGTGCTGGGACAAGACGTCTTCTCCAGAGATGAAGCCAATATTTCAGCTACCAAGAAAAGTTCAGGGGTTGTCCAGGAGAGAAACATAACCCTAGTCAACACACCAAATCTTCAGGAAAACAACTTTCCGGACAGTATCATTCATAAGGAGTTCAGGAAGGCAATTTGTTTCTCATGTCCAGGTCCTCATGCCGTGTTGTTTGCTGTAGACCCATTTAACTTGACTTCTGAAACTATGGACATACTGAAACCTATGGTACACTACTTTGGGGAACATGTCTTGAAGCACACGTTGATTGTTTTATACCATGAGCGAAGCATGAGAGGTCTATCCATAGAAGATGAGGTCAAAAAGAATAAGAGCTTTAGAGAGCTTGCTGAGAAATGTAGCCAGAACTACCTCTTCTACAATGAAGAAATAAACCCGACTGAGGGTAGCCAGACACTGGCATTGCTCACCAAAGTGGACGACATGTTCTCAGAGCACGGGTTGTTTTCAAACACAGAATTTAAAGATGCAGAAAAAAGAATTCGGAGAGAGGAGAGTTTCATCCGTAAATCAAAGGAGAAAGAGATCAGGGAGGCACTGAAGGAGCTGGAGAAACAACATTCAGGAGAAGAGCTTGATAGTGAGATCAAGAAGTATGGAGACGAGATGCAGTTGAGGTGCAGGGAGAAAGCAGAGCTGGTTGTTGCAGACAAGCTTGGCTTTGCCGTTAGAGTGGTTGATTATGCTGTCGCAGTGGGAAAAGGAGCGTTTGTTGGTGCACTTCTGGGATTTGCAGTAGGATATGAAGGCATGGCAGTGGGAGCTGCTGTTGGAGCTGTTTTTGGTGCTGCTCTTGGAGGTGCAGCTAATGAAGCATGGAGCTACTTTTACAAATCCTTTACAGATGCACACTAAAAACACCTGATATACTTCAAATGAAATGGAAGAACAAACTCTAATGACGAACAAAACAGGCCAAAACTAAGTTCATTTTGAGTTTGTTTTGAGTTGTTTGAATCGGCTAACCAAAGCAAACCTGCGTTTTGACTCCTAAACAACTTTGAGTTACTATTGGTCCGAGGTGGTTACGCAATCGCTGGGTGTGTTCTGAAACTCCACCTTCTTTGTTCGTTTCACATTCAGCTGAGGTCAGGAGCAACATCCAAGTCACTCTCTCTCTCTCTCTCTCTCTCTCTCTCTCTATATATATATATATGTAGCTGCGCTGCCATAGATATATCTGCACCTGTATGATTGCTCATGGAGAGACTTTAAAAACTCAACAAAAGCAATTAATTCATACAAAATAAAAAACAACAAAGCTTGTGTCAACGACCCGGACTTATGCACAAAGCATTGTAGACAAACATCAGATGCAAGTTTTTCCAAAGCCGTGAAAATAATGAAAGTAAAGGTAGCAAGCAAATAAATATTATACTGCTGCTGCTGTTCTTCTTTAAAAGTGAAGTAAATTAAAGTAAATGTTCTGTTTCGGCTTTGTTTGGAAAGTTATGTTGGTAAAACTGAGAAAAAATACAATATTGTGTCTTAAATTTCACTCAAAAATAACTTATTGTTTTTAAACTGTTAGTTAATAGGAACGCGAACGCTAATATTCATGAAAATGGTGCTCTTGCTTATGTGGTTTTACATCCTGTTATGTAAATACGAATCGCATAACAAATAGTTTTTGCCCTCATAACTTTTAGGGGCATTTTTACATTGTAATAGACTGTTTCATGCAGTGAATGTGAAACAACAATTATAATAGTACCATGGACAATCGATTTTCCACAAGTCGATCTTCCACAAATTATCTAATGCATATTGCTATTAGAAGCTGATTTGGTTGGCTTTAAACATTGTCTGGAAATAAAGAAAGTATTTGTTTTTTAATGTTACAATGAAGATAAAGTAGGATACTTTTGTCATACAGTGTTTGTCATAGTTTTATGGGTAGCTACTGAGTTCCAGTCCCAAATTAAGGTCTTTCCCCTTAAAAAAAAATAAAATAAAATCCCTTTTTGCCACTAGCAAAGCACAAACTACAAAAACATACTTTAACTTAATCTGAATTGCAAACTTAGTAAAATTATGATGTGTAATAACCAATCAATCTGCAATGCTATAAAAGTTCTGACTCGATCTTTATAGCTGCCACATCTGACTGTAACGTCTATTTATAGCCATTATGTTGTAATCAAAATGGAAATCATTCCAAATCATTGTAATGCATTTACGTCAAAAAACGATAAGGATTTATGATGCTATTGCATTTACAGGGCATATCTAAACTTTTGGAGGATGTATTTTTTAGATATTTTTTTGTACAAGAGATTTTACATGAGATGTTGTTTGTTTGTATAAAAAAAAGAGTACATTATATATTTAGTTGTATGCAATTTGTTGTATAAATCTGTACATTTGATATGAAATTAAACAAAATCTGCAGCAACTTTAAAGCTATTTGAGTCTATTTATGATCTGGTAAGGTGTGTGACTCAGTGGAAAGTACAGGGCAGGCATTGCCTGGCTCCTCCCTATGCTGAAAACACACCTATGTGTACTTGACGGTCTAGTTCACTTCATGAAACTCGCCGTAGGAGACGTGAACAACTCTCTTCATCTGCTGAAGTACAGGTAAAATTATTAGAGATTGCTATTAACTATTGTCCTGTAACTTTAAACGATAGCTCACAGTGTGAAGGGCAACAGGTACTATGCAGCTTTTTAAAAAGATGCTACAAATAAGTGGTCAATTTGAATTATGTAATACATTTACTTTATAATATTAGCCTAATTAATACAGTTAACATTGTGAAATACACAGTTAAATTTATGTTAGACCTAAATGTTCATAGCTGCCATTTCGAAAACATGTCGGAAAATCTCCCATGAAACCTGCTAGATAAATATTTAGATTTGTCACGATGACGACAGGAGGTTTCTGGTTGAACCCGTTCTTCTCCATACCACAGTTTCAGCAGAGGATCCCTCTTACACTCAGTGGAATGTTACACAAGATCATTATTAAGCGTTTGCAAATATTTACATACTGTAGATACAACAGTGCAAGCTTTCCTTTGTAAATGACAGTTATTGCACAAAGTCAAGTTAACTTGTAAAGAGCACAGTATAATGTGTGCGTGCGTGTGTGCGTGTGTGCGTTTTGTCTCATCTAAGTTAATGTGTTTCTACATCAGACTATCACTAGCACATGATTCCTGGGACAAAAAAGATTAAGTTTAAGCCCTAAAACAGTCCAAAATCTAAGCAGAAAGTTGTAAATGAATAAAAAGCCATGCTGAAAATTAAGAACTTCCTCAGTAGGCTATTTTTGTCTTGTTTCTAGTAACCCGGTAATTGTAATCTAACTGTCTATCTGCATTCCGAGTCATTTGGAGGGCTATTGAGTTTCTGCATTCCATTTGACTGCGTAGATAGAACTTTTTTTGTTGTTGTTTTTTTTAAACACATCACATAGCCTAATGTCAATAAGATTACATTAGAAAACATATTCCAAGTGGACAAAATGTATAAACATCCTTAAATTAAATGCAAAATATGAAGTTCTGTTTTGTCAGAAATGTACACTGTAAAAAATGACCGTGATTTTAACAGTAAAAACCTGTTAAATGGTTAATGGTAAATTCATGTTAAATTTGCTTGAATTTGATGTTTTTTCTATAAAATAACTATGTTTCTTCTTAGTTTTTTTATATCACTTATGTTTATTAAGGTTGTAGGCTATGTTAAATGCAATGTTGTTAAATGAATGTTTATTGCACGTTTGAGTTTAATAATTCTTACTATGATGGTGTTTAGTGTTTGTGTGAATGACTCTGAACACCTTCTTTATATGTACATATTCAAAAGCTTCTTTTGATGAACTTTGGTAATAAATAATAAATATTGATACCGTATTTTTAACAGTTTTATTCTGGCAACCACAGCTGCCAGTTTTTTACCGTAAATGTTACAGATTTTTTTTTACAGTGTAGCACAAGTGAGTTTAGGCTGAAAAGACGTAGGCTATGCTTTAGCAAAAATTGTACGAATTAGCCACCTCGGAAATACGAATTGCCGCGAGACTGGGCTCGTTTATGCTTAAAAATAAAAATTAAGTATAGTTAAATAAATATTAAGTATGTAAATATATACATATTTACTTATTCATTAAGGGGGATCAACTGAAATGTTAATGTTGCCAATACGTGCATCCTCTCTCAGGAATGGAATCTACCATGAGTCTCCTGTCCGAGAAGCACTTCCTGTGCTCTCTGTGTGAGGAGATCTTCAGCAACCCCGTGACAACGCCCTGCGGACACAGCTTCTGTAAAGCATGTCTCCGTGTTTACTGGAGCCGCAGCGGGTCAGACGAGTGCCCGCTCTGTAGGAGGGCCTTCGGCTCCAGACCCAGCATCAGCGTGAACCGCATACTAGCGGACGTCACTGAAAACTACCGGAAGACGCGTTTGGCCGCTAAATCCAAGTTCTTCAGTATGGATGAACTTCAAGATGAACCTGTGAGTACTTTTATTTACAAAACAAACAAACATAAGTGTATACTCTCATTTAGGATATTACATATTGTTTATGTGTTTGAAGGAACTTGCTCATCAAGGTTATGTTTATGCAATCAAATTAATACTAATACAGTCAAATAACACAATTTAAGATAACTCTATTAGAATATATTTTACATTTTTAATTATTCTTGTGATGCAAACCTTAATTTTCAGCATTATTACTCCAGTCTTCAGTGCCACATGATGCTTCAGAAATAATTCTCAAATGCTGTTTGCTGCTCAGTGTAAATTAAGTAGTTTTTAATGATTAATGCGATATTCCTAAAAAATAACAGTTATGTGGTTTTGTTTTTCACTCATGTATGGCAAACAGAAAAATGCAGGAGAGGTGCAGCAAATGATTCAGGAAAGATTTCAGAAGATTGAGAAACTTCAGAATTCCTTAAAGCTTCTAAAGGTTTGTGACCTTTTCCAGATGGTGAAAAAAAAACATGGCCACAATTAATATATATATATATTTGGGGGAGGGTTGAATTATTCCTTTAAACTTTCTGGCTGATCTTATTGTTTGAATTAGGCTATTCCTAAAAGAAAACCTGTTCTTTCTCCAAACAGAGCACATGTCTTCGGGAGGTTCAGGAGAGTCAAAGGGTGTTTTCTTTTCTGCTGAGCTCCTTAGAGAAGAGCCATAAACTGGTAGTGGCTGCTGTTGAGCAGAAACAAAAAGAGGCGGAGAAAAGAGTTGAAAGACTTGTAAAAAACCTGGGGAAAGAAATCCTGGAACTGGAAAATGGACACACCAACCCTGAGCATTTAAATGACAAGGAGCGTCTTAAAAAAGTAACCACTTTTAGTTTCTCATTTGATAATACAGTAAAACAAAGTTTTGATTGTATTTTTAATGTTTCTTTATGACGTTTGACATGTTGAATACAAAAATCACACTTCTTGTGTATTATTAACTAATATATACTATATTAGTAATACTATTATGTCTTTTATTACCTAAAAACGACATGCTACACATAATACTGAACAACATTTTAATATAAACAGTTAACAAACATAAGTTTTTATTTTACAGACCTGCGTGATCTTTTTTTTTCAGTACAACATTAGGAATGTTTGAAGAATCTTTACAGCTCTTTCCGCACAACTAGTAATGTCTGTTCTGAAAAAGTTTAGAAAAGAACCAAAGAAAACAATAAATGTAGTTAATATGACAAGCAAATAATGACATCATTTTATTTTGAGTGAAGTTTTCCTTTTAGCATCTATTGCTTAGCATAAAATAATTGACACATTTTCACCTACAGAGCTTTAGTGATATACCTCGAGCGATGAGAGACTGGACTAAAGTCACACTGGAGACTGATCCTTGTGTTGGCTTCACCAGGCAGGCTATGGTGGACTTCATGGATACAGTCACGACGGAAGCTAAAAGACTTTCTAAAGCTGGTATGACTGCACTTTCAAATAATTCAACACTTCAGTATTTCATACTATCCTCCTAGGTTGTGCTCCTGCTATTGCCTGTCAGTAGTAGTAAAAATAAAATAAGTAAAAAATAAGTAATTAGTAAAAAAAAAAAAAAATATATATATATATACAAATAAAGGGAACACTTAAACAAAACAATGTAACTCCAAATCAAACTGCCCACTTACATGCTGTTGTGCAAATGAAAGGGACAACAGGTGGAAATTATAGGCAATTAGCAATCTCCATAATCAGATTATCGTTAATTTTAAATAATATTCACACAATGGCAGTAAAGGGTTCATAATTTATTCATTCCCCTCAATTCCTTTTTATCTTTAAAATTCTTTCTAAATTTACCTAACAGATATACATGAGGCTAATAGTTATGTTACTTACTTTAAAGTCACAGTGTCAATGCTTAGCTGTGAAATACTGTACAGTATCTTATCCATTAATTATTAATATTGGAAGCCTGGACAGATATATGTAATGTCATGTTAATATAATGATCCCACATTTTAATGATTTATTTATTATATATTAATTATTAGATCGGTACACAATAGTCACACTTAAGTCTATGTGATAAACAAGATAGGTCAGAAGTAATGTAATCTAAAAATAATCAAAAAGTACTAAATGCTATTCAGATTATGTTACTGAATGCAATTTTAATCGTGTATGTTTGTAATCAGTAGTTAACTAGTAATCTACCCAGCACTGTAGATATAGATAGTGTATCTACGTATATATAGATATATATAGAGAGAGAGGGGGGGGGGGTTGGGGTGTTTTAATGCATGCCAATGCAGAAAAAAATTTGCTGTAATTAGCAGAAGATAACTGAATAAGCGAACTCACCCAACTCTGAGTCCTTTGAGAGCAGTTTAAGTGTAAATGTTAAAGAAAGTAATTTTTCTTTTATTAATGTTTCATGTGCCGCTCGCTGCTTTGCAGAACTGAAGAGACTGCAGAAGTACTCAGGTGTGTTTTCATTGTACATAAGCGTTTTTTATAGAATTAGTTTTCTGCCATTATTTTCGCTTGAAAGCCAAACACCTGTCTTTCTTTTCAGTTGATGTAAATCTGAATCCTCGGACAGCTCACGCTTACCTCTACATCTCTGAGGACAGGAAAGAGGTTAGACATGCGAATAAGCGCCAAGAAGTCCCAGAAAACCCCAAAAGGTTTGACCGGGTGGCTAACGTGATGTCCAAGGAAGCCTTTAGCCATGGAAAGCACCTTTGGGATGTGGAGGTTGGAGACAAGACTGACTGGGATCTGGGAGTAGCCAAACAATCTGTCAATAGAAAGGGCAAATTCACAATTTGTCCAGCCAACGGCTTCTGGATGCTTAGTTTAAAGAATGGCACCCAGTACATTGCTAACACATCCCCTCAGACTTTCTTCAGCCTCAGTCACAAACCTAAGAAACTGTCTGTTTACCTGGACTTTGATGAGGGACGTGTGTCTTTCTATTGTTTGGATACCGGGACTCATATTTACACATTCAGAGATGCTTTCACAGATAGGCTCCACCCCATCTTCAGCCCGGGACGACCCCACGGGGAAAAGAACACTGCTCCTCTTATCATCAGCAGCAGCTGCTGCAGCATCTGAAGCAATATGCTAGCTCTTACTGCCTCTTCTCTTTCTTTACCATTGCAATTAATTATATTATTATTATTACAAAAATTACTTTTTATTTATTACTGGTGCTTGATAAAACTTGTGCTATGCTATTTTTATTGCTACACTACAAACAAGAATGATACCTCAAACTGTTCGATTTTTTTCAGGAGAGGTAGACTGTTTTTTTATGCGATTAGACGTATAATTCAGCTGATAAAAAAGCCAGTCAATCCCCTGTAAAAAAGAAGTACACTTAGTGTTTTTCGAATCTTAAAAGTATATGTTTTCTAAAAATATATCTTGCAAATAATATAATATTAATGAATAAAGGAAACTGAAGTGAGTAAGTGCACTTAAGTACAGTTACAGATTAAGTTTCCTAAAAAAAAAAACACACAAAAAAGTGCAGTTTGTAATCATGTCAAATTAAATGTTTAACTTTAAAGAAAGTCAGTGTTTTATATTTTCTGAATCTTTTGTGATATGACTAACATACTAAAGCACTTGCTTATAATTTACATTTTTGTATTATTTGATATGACTTATATTTTATATTTATCATGATATTTATAATTTAATATTTTAAATGTACTAAATTGCAGTTTCGTCATTCCAAATATGCATTAAAGTCATTTTAGCTTGTAAATTTAGCTTGCCTTAGCTGATATTCATTATCACTTTAACCATATTTAAAAGGCATAATTATGAAATTATGTACAGTATAAAGATGTACTTAAGCCCTTATTAAGTTGTTCAACTAACTACATTTAATATTAACTTAAAATATAATAAATGTTCATTTAATTTTATTATTATTATCACTGTAAAAAAATTGCTGTAGTTATGCAGCTGGTTGCCATGTACTGCAGACTTATACTTATTACATTTATTGGCAACGGTTTGTTCATATATAAATGAATATTTATCTTTACAAAATAAAACTACTAAAAACAGCCTCTGGGAACCAGAAATCCTCATCAGCTTTTTTTTTCTTCTTTGGTTCCAAGAAATGCTTTGCATGAGGCTGTTATTTTATTTATTTTTTCCTGTAAAGATCTTGTAATGCTCATTTATCTGTTGCCAGTAAATAACATACATTTAAATCTACAGTAAGTTACTGGCATCTAGCTGTATATGATAAAGTATATGATAATCAAATTATGATATTGCAGTTTGTAATTTAAAGAACAAAATGGTCTTATCCAATCTTTTAAAAATCTAGAAGTTTTATAATGTACATTAGCTATATATATATATATATATATTTTACTTATTTATTTCCCAAATGTTATTTATAACTTTACACATATGCCATTGTCATGAGACATGAAAGTAAGATGCAACTTGCATTCTCTGTGAACTTTTATGAAAGAAAAATTGAATGAAAGGTAGTAAGAAATGCCAGAATTCACTTCAAGGAACAAGAAGGCAAAGGATGAAAAGAGCAGTAGATGGACGGCTTGAGTTGGGGATGGAGGAGCGCGAGGGCGAGAGAACAGCGAGTCATTGTGCTGGTACACCAGGCACTGGGAGACACACTCAAGACACATTAACGCATTCACTCACTGACACAAACGCGCACATTAGCGCATGCTTCTGCCCACCGCTGCACAGACTCGAGCTGGCATCCCAGAGGGCAGCACTTCACTCCTGTCCCAAAAGACATTCACAAAACCTGAGCCTCTTCAGAGGTCTGAATCTATAGGTCTCACTCCATCGCAGGTTTATGGCATTTTGGGTCACGCTCTGCATCCAGATCGAAGGTACACGACACAAGAAGGTGGAGGATTAGCAGATGAGCGACTGTGGAAGGAGTTAAACTCATTGTCATCCATCAGGTAACCAATCAATCATTCATAACGGAAATCAGAAGTTTGCTTGAGTAAATAATTTGATGTGTTATTAACAATTTTGTCTAGGCTATTTTTAACGTGTTTTTGAGGAGAAATGCTTATGCAGCACTGTTACAGCAACATTCAGAATTGACATAAACAGACTCAAATCTGCTTGGCCCACTCTGAATGTTTCAAAGAAAGCTTCTTGTGTCCAAAGGCTCCTCATGTTTTTCTGAGATAATCCACTCACCCCACCAGGCGTAGCTCTACACCCACCACAGTGTGAAAAGAGCCCATTCTCTCGGATGTATAGTGAATCCAGTAATGCTCACTGTACATAACAGTGCTAAAATGTTTATGTATAAAACCACATTAATATTTAAAGGAATGTTCTGGGTCACAAGTTAAGCTGCATAAACAGTATTTTGTGGCATAATGTCGATTACCGCCGACATCTATTAAAAACATAATGGTATGATACACTTGCAAAAATAATTATGCTTAAAAAACAGCAGCTGTGGTTTCTGGAATTCGGCCGTAAAAAATACGGTAACAACATTTCAGGTTTTACAGTATTAAGGTAAATTTACAGTTAAATACCGTAATTTCATTAATGTTAATATATCAACCTATTAAAGTACTGTACCTTTGAAATATGCTGACACATAGTCACATGATGCTTTTAAATAGTGACACATATAGAAGGTGCTCAGTGTCATTCGCACAAACCCTAAACACCATCATGGTGACATTAAACTTAAATATGCAATAAACATTAAATTAACAACTTGTAACATACAACCCTAATAAACATAAATGATAAGAAAAAGCTAAGAAGAAACATAGTTATTTCCAAAAAAAAAAAAACCCATAAAATTTAAACGAAATTTGAAATGCAATGCAGGGAATTCTTTGAATGTCAGTTTACGGTTTTCCCTGTAAATTTTACAGGAATTTACCATTAACCATTTTACCATAGCATTTTCAAAATGTACATGTTTGTACCTAAAGGGTCCATTTTGGTACCTTAGAGGTACATATTAGTACTTAAAGTGTACATATTCAAACCTAATAGGTACAAAAGTGTATCTTTTGAAAAGGTACTGCCCTGGTGGCAGCTTATGTACCTTTATTTCTGAGAGTGTACAATAGAACCACATAGGACCAGGACCTGCTCACACGACGAACTGAAAAATTTACATTGCAGATGCCTGAGAGATAGATCAGTCTATGACTCCAAACATTGCCAAGTGACGTCTTTTGACTGGAAAAGGCCTAGTGTAGTGTGAAAACAACAGCAATCCAATGACTTTTAAGTTGTATATAGCTTCGGACTCTACACTTGTTAACATGTAACTAGTGTGAGAAACCACTTACTGACCTTATCTTATAAACTTTCTGTAATGTAATCTTTCCTTTTCAACGTCATAACCGCATGATACCACTAAACCAGACAAACGACACATACCCTAGTGGCTTTTCACCTACACTAAAAAGACATTCAAATAACAGGAATTCAAATTCAAAATCCCCACAATGTCAATTTAGACAACTATACAGTTTCCATAATAAGCATGCTTACTGAGTAACAGTCAAGTCAAGTGACTTTTATTTATATAGCACTTTTAACAATACATGAGCTTGACCTTCACAAACATGAGCTTCACATTTCTGAGTTGATCCATCTCTGTAACTACAAGTTTTATCCATTTTAAAACAAACTGAAATAGTCTCTGAATAAATAAATGTACAAATGGAACCTTTAGAGGTACAATAGCTTGTTACTAGTCGACTGAAGGAGACATCTTTGTGCCTTATCTATCCCTAAACAGTTCATAGTAGTACCTTACAGGTGCTCTAAAATAATTAAATATACCTTTTATAAGTAGATAAGGTACAAATTTGTCCCTTTGAAGATGTTACCCTTTTGACAAGCAATGTTAAATGCCACAAATGCTGTGGCTAAACCCAGAATGTGTTCCTTCCAACAAACCTTACATTAAAACCCAGTTAAAAACACCTGTACCAACTATTCAAGGTCTTACATACTGATAGAAACTTCTAAACTGGTGAGAAACAATTTGACAGAACATCAGCCCTCCAGGTTGCAGGACTGGAAACACCTGGCTTAACTTGAGCCCAGAGCTTCTCTTTAAGACAGATTTGTCCAATCCTACTTCTGGAGGGCCACGTTCCTGCAGAGTTCATCTCCAAACTGCTTGGATGCTTACAGTGATCCTGAAGACCTTGATTAGTGGGTTCAATGTGTTTAATTTGGATGGTGGCCTTCCAGGAGCAAGATCCTACACGGCTTCTTTAAGGCCATTAATAATTCATAAATAAAAATTTTCAATACTGCCAGTATGTGTTTTAGGAGTTTGTATACTGTAAAAACACACAATAACTTTACCTAACTTACACTTTCCTTTGTTCCAATCTTTAGGTCCACTTCTCAGCCTGCGCTCTTTCTTTATTGGAGCTCACTTTGGAAGTCTCGTAATTCTCGCCGGCATTTGAAGAGTGTCGAAGGTTTCTGCCATCCATCGGACGCTTCCAAGTGATCGTTCTTGGAAAAGATTCACCATGGCAACTACTGGCATGCAGCTGTTTGGCCTGGTCCTGTCCATCATAGGCTGGGTGGGCGGGTTCCTGGTGTGCACCCTGCCCATGTGGAGGGTCACTGCCTTCATCGGAAACAACATTGTAACGGCGCAGATCACATGGGAGGGCCTGTGGATGAATTGCATCTGGCAGAGCACGGGGGAGATTCAGTGCAAGGTCTATGACAGCCTGCTGGCTCTTCCTAGTGACATGAAGGCTGCCCGGGGTTTGACGGTTCTCGCTTTGCTCATCTGCACCCTGTCGCTCACGCTGGGTATTCTGGGAATCAAGTGCACCGAGTGCGTTGGCCTCCCAAGCCTCAAGGCGCGCTTTGCACGAGTGTCCGGCGTGCTTTTTGTTATCGCAGGGTTCCTCATCCTCGTACCCGTCTGCTGGACGGCTCATTCCATCATCAAGGATTTCTATGACCCCTATGTGGCGGCCCCTCACAAGCGTGAGCTCGGCCCTGCGCTCTACCTGGGCTGGGGAGGTTCGGCTTTGCTCTTGATCGGTGGATCGCTCCTCTACGCAGGATCCAATCCCCCCGGGATTCCTTCTTCTCCTACATTTAGCAGTGGCGAGAGCAGCCCACGTCGAGCAGGAGGGCCGGCCCAGGTCAAGGGTTATGTTTAATGACCAGCAGCGACACGCCAGTCCCCGAAAGCCTTCTCTGCTAGAGTTTCCCATTGTGATAGATTCAAGTTAATGTTAATCTATTTTTTATCATTCAGAATATTTCTGTAGTCTGATGGAGGCAGTGAATAGAAATGTGAAATCAAGTTTCCTTGCCACCTCTAATGTCCACTCATAAGTCTGTCTCTGTATTTGTCTATTATGTTATTCAATAATAAAACCTTAAATCCTTTATAGGCTCTTTTTTGGAATTTTTTGGAGATCTGTCTGTTTATGAAGATGACTGATGGTGTCACTTATGTGTTATAAAAATATAAATTCTGTCACTATTTTTCTGGCCCTCATGTTGGTCTAAACCTTCCATTCATCTTTAAACCACAATGGAAACATAAACATGAAGGGCATTGCACAAAAATATTGACACTTCTAAAATATTCTAAGACGTGGAAATTGAAGAAATGAAGAAAATGAAGTTATGGTGGCATGGAAGGACAGAAAACTCTCAGGTTTCATTTAAAACATCTTCATTTGTGTTTATAAAATGAATATGATCGTATGGTATTGGAACAATATGATTCTGAGAAACTGATTTTTTAGGTGAAATATCCCTTTAAGATGCTAACATACTAAACATAAACCCCTGGTTTCACAGACAAGGCTGAAACCTAGTCCTATAGACTAAATGTAAATCTGAGCTGGTTCAACTGAAAGAAACTTGTACTGGCTGATCGTAAATCAAGCCAGTGCCTTTGTTTTGTCTTAAAACGCACACCCGCAATGCTTTACTTCATGCTTATAAAAATTACTTAAATGTCCTAACTGAACTATGGTCTAATCTAATCGTGGTTTATAGGCTAACAACCTCCTGTCTATGAAACTTAAACTATTAAACTATCTGAAATGTGTAACCTAAAAATAGCTGTCCCTAAAAGGATTATTCACCCCAAAATCTAATTAAATTTGCTCACCCTCACATCACTACACATCTGTACTTTCTGTACAAAACAGATGTTTACACCAATACAGATATAAACATCGTTAGACCTCAGTAACTGTCATTGTCACAAAAAAAAAAAAAATATATATATATATATATTTCTCAAAATATCTGCTTTTGTATTCATATAGGTTTGGAACGCCAGGAACATAAATAAATGCCAAAGGCTGTAGCAATATCTAGTAACCTATGACCAATAAAATAAATAAATCCTAAAGTTATTAAGGTAAAGGTCATTCAGAGAGCCCTCTATCTCATGTAAATGGTTCGGGCCAAATGAAGCCATTCTTGGCTCATGTTGTCTTGACTCTCTGAGCATCTCTGGCTGTTGTTATGGGGGCTGCTTCTATAGACAGCAGTACAATACCACTGTATGCTGTACCACAGCACAGCATTTACAATAGCTGCATTGTCAACTGCGCCAGGTAGTGACTCATATATGACCTAATGCTACTGGTGAATATCCGGGGTTGTAAAATATAGAAAAGTGGTAATTGTTGTCTTGACTGCTGGAGTATAAGGGATAAAGAAACCTAAGGAGAGTGTGGTTGGCACCGAGTTTCATTTTGTTATGTATGGGACAACTGTTATTCAGGTAGCCTAGCTCTTTTACAGTACTTACAAATGTAAAGAGAGCTTAAGATACATTAATGTTTGCAACAAATACACAGTGTAAATAAGGCAGTGATTGGTACAGTCAAAATTTTCTCAGCAATAGTTAAACCTCTATTGGTCAATACAGCATTGATTTTTGTGTTGTTCTGAAAATGGCCAGTAATACAGCTAATAATACAATAAGCAGCACTGCCTACATTATACACACGAAAACATGTCTAAAGATCAATAATGCTCCTGTCACTTGGACTTTTATTTATGTGCGTCATGTCGTCCGCGCATGCGCGTGTTACCCGGCAGTGAAACTCGCTTTTTCACACAGGTGAACAACAGCAAAACAGACACCGAACGTCCCGATAACAGAGATCAGAAATGGGCAAAGGCGGCGGAACGTTTGAGAGGCTGTTGGGTATGTGCTTTACTTAGTGTTTTTACCGTTTATTTCGACTGACACGCCGATGTGTCGCTAACACATAGATGAAGTGTGCTAATGCTAACGCTAGCACAGTTTGAACACAGTCACGGTAACGATAACGTTTAACGTCTATTGTCTGTATTTTCCCACCGGAGCTTCAACACACCAGCGACATGAACTTAAACTTGACATTGCGAACATCTTTCTCAGTTAAACCCGATTGTGTTGTATTTGTAGTTGACAAATCGATTATTTAACGTAGGCTAGTTAGCATCACATCTGAGCTAAAGCTATTTTCGGGCCTCTTTTTCACACGCTACAAATATCATAAGCAGCGTTATTTTGTGTACTTGTCTTATGTGTCTGTTAGTCGTTAACAAGTGCGTTGTGTTTGTCTTTACCAAATCTCACTGTTAAGCAGGCAATTATACCGCACCTTTAATGAGGCACAGGCTGTATAAACATTGTCGTGGCACTTCATATGAATATGTATGTTTAACGTTACAGTTGCCCACACCTTTAAGAAAAACGTAATTTGAAGATTGTGAAAATATTCCCATTAGTCACGGGTGGTTCTTCCCGTTTGCTCATGTAATCGAGAGAGCTGCTGTACAGAGAGAAAGTGGTTTGGCCCATTTGTATTAAGGTTTACCACATAAAAGTAACTTCCTGGTAAACACAACAGCTGCATTTCCAAGACATCACAAAGTCACATTTCTATTCTTGATTTTTTTTTGAGATTGTGTGGTTTACCGGACAATATGTAAAAAAAAAAGCATTACTTATTCATCATTAAAGTGTATGTTAAATTACATAACATTGAGAATATTGTGGTAATTTTAGAGTTATTTGGAATTAAACTAATTTCGATTTAATTAATGATACGATTTTTTTACATTTTGTGCATTTTTTTATGAGTATTGTATAATGTGTATTGCAATATAGGTTGGTGCATGGTGTTTATTATTGCTCTGTATTATATTGTTCCCTGTAAATGATGATAATTAAATATGATTCTTCCTTGTATTCATTTAGTGGAAAGCATCCTGGTTATTTTATTTTTTATTATTATTTTTCCATCTTACTTGCAAAAGCAAATAGTAAGATATGAATTATCAAATGCACAGTGAATTTTTTAAAACTTTTTAATTCAATTAAATCTTAATTCACCCAGTTCTAAATCAAACATTACTAAATTCCTAAAATATATGGGAGACACTACATATGGGTATTTGATGAATAAAAATTGGACTATCCTATGATGTCACATAGCAAAATGCAAAAAAACACCGGCTTTACATCCAGATAACATGAGAAAAATATATCTTTAGAGAAGAGATTTTCATAGCGTTAGATGATACATCATGTTCCTCCAATCCTCCACAGATAAGGCTACCAGTCAGCTGCTGCTGGAGACAGACTGGGAGTCTATTCTGCAGATATGTGACCTCATTCGGCAAGGCGATACACAGTAAGATAAAGCTTTTTGTAATTTGACTTCATGTCAGTCATGGGTTGTGATAAATGTGGCCTTGACTTCCTTATATACTGTTTTGTAATTTCCTGCCACCAGGGCAAAATATGCAATTGGGGCCATCAAGAAAAAACTCAACGACAAAAATCCACATGTCGCGCTTTATGGTCTAGAGGTAAGTGTAGCTCATTTCCAGAAATGTTTTATCTTGCCATGAACATAGCCAATGTTGCTGACACGGCGCTAAATAAGTAGCTCATCTGCATGTATGGAGCACTGAAGAAAAGGGGCTTTCAAGCAACAACAACAAAAAGTAAAAATGAATAGTACAAAAAAGATAATTTTATTATTAAAGTGTTAGTTCACCCAAAAATTAATTACTCACCCTCATGTTGTTCCAAACCCAGAAGACCTTCGTTCATCTTCAGAACAAAAAATAAGATATTTTTGATGATACCAGAGAGCCATCTGTCCCTCCGTAGACAGCAACACAACTGAAATGATCTCAGATCCAGAAACAGTCCATGTGACATCAGCGGCTCAAATTCAGTTGTGGGATGCAAAACTAAAATAGCATCATTTACTCAACCATTCTTCTCCTCTGACTTCCTCCGGTGTTCTGCTATTTTAAAAAGTATCACAATGCAGCACATACTCACCTTTCAACGTGTTTGACATAATCAGCCTTGTTTACATCCGGGTGAAAGAGCACGCATAGGGATGTCAGTGATTAAATGATGATTGATTAATTGTCGATAAGAGATGCAATCGATTAAAGCTATCACTGGTCGATTAATCAGTTTCATTTCGGGGTGTGTGTGGCTCCTGCACAAAACATGTGCAACACAGCTTTGAGTGACCCTGAAGGGGTTGAATCTTACAAGAAAAAATGTACTAATGTACAAACTACCCTTTTAATATGATCCAAACTTTAAACCTATATTAAAACAGATACAACACTGTAACATATTTAATAAGCTCAATAAGGGAATTATATATATATATAAATAATTACTATTAATTACGATTAATTGCAATTATTTATATTAGCTGCCAGTAGTAACTGTAGCAGAATTACCATCAACTAATCTGTTCATTCAGC
>JAUCMS010000062.1:3178396-3194314 GCA_032357445.1 Enteromius radiatus
TGTAATCTCTTACCATTTCAACAGCATTTGTATTTTATTAATTTATAATTTATATATATATATATATATATATATATATAATTATTTTTATTTATTTTTTTGACCCTGTATTCGATAGAAAATTTGACATTTTTGTACAAAGTATCAAATAAGCATGAAACATGATTAATTATTTTCAAGATGACAACTTTAGGGCCTTTTGCACCTCAGAAACCATTTTGTAGTACCCAAACTAATTGTGGAACTACCCAATTTTTGCCAAGTTCACAGGAACAAGGAACTATTTTAGTTTCAGGAACTCCATTTGGAGGAAAATTAGCTCCTACTTCAGAGTAGGGCCTAAAAAAGCACTAGGAACTATCAATGACATAAGTGTATGCTAATTGGCTAAACTCGTACGAAAATGCCCTCACCCGCCATGATTTAAAACGCAGTGTTAACATATACTATGTAGACATTGTGGGCCGGTTTCCCGGATTGGAATTAGATTAAGCCAGGACTAGACCTTTGCTAATTTAGGACATTTTTAGAAACATGTCTTACAAAAATTGCATTATCTGTGAGCATTTTAAGACCAAACAATGGCAATGATGTATTTTAAGATATCTCAGTGCAAGCCTTTTCCAGATTAGACGGCTCTTAACATTTATTTTAATCTAGGACTAGTCTTAAACCCTGTTCGGGAAACCGGCCCTGTATCAACTAATTTTGACATTTAACCTGAAGACTGTCTACATCGTTTTCTGGTTCTGTCTTAATGACGCATATCACTGCCAGTTGACGTTGGAGATTCTTAGTCCTTAGTACAAATCAACATTTCTTTTTTTATTTTTCCACTGGAAAATGAATGGGGAAATTGCTTTTAGATTCCAGTGCCTTTGTTAAAGTGTGCTAAAATCATGTTTTTAAACAGATGGCTCCCCCCGGCGGTCCACAGCAGCAGTCACAACAGCAGCCGCCGCAGGCTCCCCCGGGCAGTGCAGAGGCTCAGCTCATTTCATTTGACTGATCATAGCTCATCATATTCCTTTGCACACTACATTCAGCCCTCCCTTACCCTGCTGTTTCTGGGTTTATCACCCTGCACATGCTCTCGCTTCACTATGCTCCACAGATACTGAAGGTGTACAAATATTCTAATAGCATCCCCCTCCTCTCTCTGTCTCTTTAATTGAAGGAGGAGAGGCTAGAAATGGAGCTGGTGGAGAACCTTAGTCTCTTAACTGGGTGAATCTCACAAAACCCAATGTCTAGATCATATTTTTACCCCGAATCAAAAATAGAAAACTTTTCTTTCGCACTTTAAAAAGAAACCTATTGATTCCTTTCTCGGTTCTCATTATTGGAAAGCAGAAAATTGGTATTTTATTTAAACTGTAGTTCCATGGTAATAATTGTTGTACTGCCTTTATCTACCATGATATAAAAATTACTGTATATTAGTAATGTGATTCAACTTCGACAATTATAATTAGTAAAAAAAAACTCTCTTGACACATATGGGAGTTTTGGTGGAAATATGATTAATGATGATGCAAAGTATCTTAATGGTCATAGAATAAAATAGCTTTTTTGTGTGTGTTTGTGTGGAAAACATCAGATAGGCCTAACCCTAACCCTAATTAGGTAAATCATAATTCTGTTGAAATACGTCTTCAAAATTATACAAACCAAGTCAAAACTGACAGTATTTCTGTTTTTTAATAATTAATGTCATAATTGAGTTTTTTTTTTATAGGTTGAAATGACACTCGTAGCTCTCACAGTCAAAATGATGAGATACTAAGTCGTATTTTAAATTTGAAAAAATCTTTGACGGAATATTTCATAATGTTGCTGTTTCATCAAACCTTAGTCGGCAGATATGAGATTCTATTAAAAATATGATCTAGACATGTTGTGAGATTCATCCTCTAACTTTCATCCGATTTTGGCGAACTTTCTTCTTCTAAAACTAAGCTGATGCGAAGTTAGTCATTCGTCCCATAGAGAAACAAACACAATGCGATTCAAAAAGACATAACCATCCTTTGTCTCATATTTTTCTAAGATGTGTTTGCATGAGTGAATATGTAACAGCCTTTTTTGTTGTTGTTTTATCTTCGGTTAAGAGACTTGCTGTTTTCAGCAGAGGTCACACTGAGGCATCATAGCAGTTTTCCAGCGCTGGTTCCATGTACGCTTCCGAAGCTCTGCGTTTAGGAGCAGTGTTGTGGAATCCTCACTAATGATTTTATGCGATAGATGGCGCAGACTTTGGCTCCTGTTGTATAATTAACAGTCAGTGAGATGTCAACTTTACTGCCATTTGCATATCACCAATCTAATCGAAATGAATAGGCCGGTGTTTCCAGATACTGCATGTAAATTCGTCCCATCTGTTTGTCTTTGCTCTTTGTGGATCTTTACAGAGTGGCATAGCCAGGGGTTCAGACCTAGAACTAGATCAATCGATCTCAAAGCCGTGGTATCATTACCAATTAATTACACTGTAACATTGAGTACTGGGTCAATGGCGGACAGAGGAAGTCTATGTTTAGACAGAAGTTGTAAAAACTGTTGATGGCCTGTGGATGGTTTTGATGGATGATGTGAACGCTGCATGTTTGTAACACACACACTCAAACACACGTCTGTAACCCCTTTAATATAATCTTTATTCCATACTGATCCACCTCATGTTAAAAAGAAGTCATTTTAAGATCATATTTAATAAATATCTTGTTCTTTTATTGGTCATACATTAGTGGAAATGTTTTTTTTTCTTGTCTCTGAAAGTATGTGCACAATAAAACAATGTCAATCTGTTTGTGTGTGTGTGTGTGTGTTTTGAAGTGCAGGCAGGAAGATAAAGTGAAATATTTTATCCTGGACACTGGATTCATGTTCTCTGAATGGACAGATTTCCTACAGTTTTCTGAAGACAAGGCATTTGTTACTCTCCAGCATCTCGATCTGTTGAATAACATACCAGAGCTTATTAATTACTGATTACTCTAAATCATAAGATAGGCATGAGGAATTAAATTTTACTTGAAAACCATTAAGACATTAGTTCTATGTGCTTTTTTAAAAAAATAATTCAGCTATTAGACTCTACCAAATCCTCATTACTGTTACACAAAAACGTATTATTTTATTACTTATTATTGCAGTGTGAATTAAAATTAGTTTTAAATGCGAACGTCATGACTGTAATTAGAGGGGTGGGTGCTATGCATCTCTGCCTTTGCTAAATTCTTCTTGGCCCCACAATGACTCGTAAAACGCGTTTTGAAAACCCGTTCTGAATCAAATGACTCGTAAAGCGCGTTTTGAAAACCCGTTCTGAATCAAATGACTCGTAAAGCGCGTTTTGAAAACCCGTTCTGAATCAAATGACTCGTAAAGCGCGCTTTGAAATCTCGTTCTGAATCAAATGATTCGCTATATTTGATCCGATTGCAGCGCTTCGAATCTCTGAGTTTCAAAAAACTTTCTTCTGTTGATACATTTTATCTCGTATTAAAAGCATTTCATTTCGCTTACTTCCCTTAAAAGACGGATTTATCATGATTTATCAGAGAAAAACGGTTTTAAAAGTACCCCCCCCCTCTGCTTTTTTCACAAATCGATTGTATTCGAATTTAAATAAGCCAAATGTGGTAATTTTATAATATTATGGTAATTGGAATTATGGGACAAAATATGCTTAATTGTTGTCTGATGTCATGATGCTAACAATTTAACAATTTATTTTAGGGATGTGTGTGATCTGGACATGTTTTGTAAGATTTACCCTTTTTTTTCAATTCAACTCCCAATTTAAGTGGCCTAATTAATTTTCCCTCACCATTCGTTCCATCCTCATTCCGTTACTGAACGCCAGCTGTCTGAGCACATCGATGTCTGGAAGACCCCAATCCGGATTCCTATGACAGTTGGTGTAAAACAGGGCAAGACAGTGGGTTTGTAAGGTGAAAAACGTCAACATATCTTCATGTGTTAATAAATACCAATATTTTAAATCTTAAAAATCTTTGAAAACCCACATCTGGCGTAATGTCTGGTCCAGTTGTTCATTGCAGATTGGTGTGATCGTTCCGTTGATAGCGTACGGCTGAGACGCATTTCAATATATAAGGTTATGGTGTTTATAGCAAAATGT
The DNA here is from genome assembly GCA_032357445.1 of Enteromius radiatus. Taxonomy (NCBI): domain Eukaryota; kingdom Metazoa; phylum Chordata; class Actinopteri; order Cypriniformes; family Cyprinidae; genus Enteromius; species Enteromius radiatus. The sequence continues at coordinate 3,182,544 of JAUCMS010000062.1, forward strand.
GGTGATGACTGTATTGTCTAAAACATCACACGAAAATGATACAATACTCAAACTCACTCCGTAAGTCATTAAAAGGCCGTTCTGTTTCAGCATCTGCCCAGATCCCTTAAACACACCCTGTGAATGCAAGACTATATTAATGCACTTTTGAACTTTACTTGAATATGTACAATGCAGGTTTTGAAAGGAATTCCTTTTATTCATCATTTTATTCCAAATGTATTTGTATTTCACATAAATGCTGTACTTTTGAGCCTAATTCTAGACTCCTAAAAATACACAAATATGAAGCAGCACTGCTTTCAACATGGATTAAAAATAAGAAATGTTTCTTGATATCATTTCTGAAGGATCACGTGACACTGAAGACTGGAATAATGGTGCTAAAAATTCATCTTTGCATCACAGGAAGAAAATTACATTTTAATATATATTTGTGAGATGTTTAAATTTTACATTTAAAATAATTTAAATGCAGCTTTGGTGAGCATAAAATACACCCGACTTTAAATAGCTTAATAAAGTTACTTATATTTCATAGTCCAATTCTATAAAAAAGTCTGCTATATACAAAAAAACCCCTCAATTTAAAATATAAAAAAAAGTTTTAAAAACTCGATATTGCATGACTTGGCGTCATACCTCTGCAGTACTGAAGGGGCTGTACTGGAGCAGGTTGATTGCTATAATAAAGTCACAGGAGCTCTGTGGAAGTCCTGCCCATTTCTCCCAGGGTTGACTGGCATCCAGATACACCGGCTCCAGCACTGTTTGTGCTTTAGTGGCCTCTATATAAGCTCTGATGCTGCAGCAGAGACGCATTACAAACCCTGATCATTCATTTGTAACTACACAGCAACAAAGAAATCAACCAGTGTGCTGTACCTGTCCCGTGCGTCCTCCTTGATGTCTGATGGCTGCCATGTAACAAAGGGCGTTTCCCGAGCAAAGTGCACCACATGCTGCCCTGTGCCTGATCCCAGCTCGAGACCGAACAGCTCCCGGTGAGACTGATCCTCCAGAAGCTCCCAGAGCACCGACAGCAAGTCGTCCTGACTGCGCTCCGCTGCAGGAGAGAGCAGCATGACCTGCAGAAGAAAGCACCATTTAGTGGACTCTTGCTAAATGTTGAACATATTTAGGTGTATATGCCATGCTGCTGAGACTCACGTTGTTGCTCAGTGAAGGCTGAAGCACCAGCAGATGGATCAGGAGATTACCTGGATAAGAGGCTTCTGTCTGCTCCTCCCCTTCAAAGAGATGCACAACCACAAAACTCAAAGAACCAAAGCATACAAATCATATTCATCTTGGAAATTTTGTGAGGTGATATTTTGTTTTATCTCATTTTATTTTATACAGCACTATGAAATTTCTGATAACATTATTGTTTCATTTGGCCATAAAGCACATCAGTATAACCCTTTATAACACATAACATTTTCACACAATTGAAATAAACTGTATAATAATTATTCATGGAAATGTTCTTTTGTTTTTCTGAGGTCTAATTGTCCAAGATTGATTTCTTGACAATTTATTAATTTATCGACTTGCTTATTTACTGGCTGGTTAGCTTGCCGAGTAGATTACCTCTATGTAGCGTTAACCACTGTAGTTTTTTTTTGTTTAATTTTTACTTAATTATTAATTTAATTTTATTTGGTTTAAGCACAGTGGCCATTTAAGGGTCTTTTTAATAATAAGGAGGATTATGAGAGACTGTTTAGAGAACATTTTTATATTATTTTAATTTAATTTTATTAAAGGAAGCCATAATTTTCACTGATAGCTCTATATGGTAAGTAAATAAATACACTTTAAAAATGTATTTTAAATATAGCGAGATCCGAATTTCTGCCCGTTGCATTATTTCATAAATTTACCTACTAACCTGTTAGTTAGGTACTTCTAGGTTTTGTTTTTGAGACTTTTATGTAATGCGCCTCAGTTAAGGGACTTTTATTTTAAAATCCCTTGTATGTAGATTTAGTATTTTTTTAAAATATTTTATTTAATATTTTTGCCCATTGTTTTCTGAGGCTATTTATCTTTAAATCAATATTTATTTAAGAGAAGGGGTTGTGTAAAACAAAGTTACAGGAGGACTGTTTTAAATAAAGTTTTTGTCCCTTCGTCGCGATGCATTGTGGGTAGGTCAGGAAGAGCCAGTGGAGGACGCCATGTGCTTCTGCTAGAGGAGGTCTGACAGTCAGTGTCGCGCTGGGAGAGCTGTGTTTTGTTAACTGGCCTGTCGTTTCGTAGCGTTCACTGAACGGTTATTCGTGCTCTCGGGTCATCATGTACTGCAGCAGGTACTGCGTCCGGATCGCGCTGCGGACCGCCGCGAACACACACCGGTAAGAGCCTTATAAAACCCCTGCGCTCAAGGACAGAGAATTTATCAAGAATATTTCACACAGTAGATGTGTCAGCAGTGCTGGTGTCAGTGAAACACGCATACAGATAACATGACTATCTATAAGCACTGAAATTTAACTGTGATGTGCTCAGGTACGATTCTCACATGAGATGCATCTTTATCCTGCAGCAGGTCTGAGTCTCTCTACTGCGAAAGTGAGGGAATGTGCATGTTATAGCATAGTCCACAACCTGGTTTACCTAATGTTTACTTGATAATGCAGCTATACGAGAATGACCGTGTACCGGTGTAAGGTCACGTGACTTGTGTTAATGAATCATGAATGTATAATTTCCTCTGTACATTTCTTGAGGTGGTCACCCGATATCTAAAAAACCGTGTGCTGACATGTAACTGAGATCACACTGAAGACCTGGCATTGGTTTTCTGTTTTACACCTGGGAACTGACGTTATTTAAAAAAAAAAAAAAAAGGTTAAAATTAGGAAGCTCTGGTGAAATGCTAATTAGCATTTAATATGATCTGTTATTGAGTCACTAATTAAATGTAAGCACATCTGTGACATTGACCATGTGAACTCATTAGTACTAAAGGTCAGCAGTAGATGTCACATGTGACAGATGTATAGAAGGAATAGTTCAGCCACAAAAAATGAAAATTCTGTCATCATTTACTTGCTCTCTCAAGTAACTCAAGTATTTCCAAACCTATATGAATTTCTTTGTTCTGTCGAACACAATATTTAGAAAAAAGTTTGTAACCAGGCTGTTTTGGGTCACCACTGACATCCATAGTGTTTTTTTCCTACCATGGAAGTCAAAGTTGACCCCAAACAGCCTGGTTTGAACAGTAATATTCCTTTAAATTGATGCTTTTAGTATTTTCTAAAATCGTGCTGGAGAACATGCTCATCAGCATGCAGCTTTTCCTATTGTAATGCTTACAGTATATCGTGCAATAAAACACATGCAAAATTGATCCGTTTTCACCAGCAGTCTCAGATTTTTAGATTTCACTGTATATTTATAATGCAATTTAATGGAAATAAACTATGAAAAGCAGGTTAGGATAGTTTACCCAAAAAATGAATGTCTAACCCTCATGTCGTTCCAAATCTGTAAGACCTTTGCTCATCTTTAAAACACAAATTACGATATTTTTGATGAAATATGAGAGCCATCTGACCCTCCATAGACCGCAACACATTCAAGGCTCAGAAAAGTAGGAAAGCCATTGTTAAAAATAGTCCCTGTGACATCAGTTCTTCAGCCATAATTTTACAGAGCTAAAAAGAGTTGTGAAATACATTACATTTTATTTTTCTTGTGCACAAAAAAATATTTTCACAGCTTTGCAAAATTACGTTTATAATACTGATGTCACATGGGATATTTTACTGATGTCTTTACTATGTTTCTGGGAACATTAGAGTTACGTTGCTTTCTATGCAGGGTCAGAGAGCTCTCAGATTTCATAAACAGTTTCTTAATTTGTTCTGAAGATGAACGACAAGAAGGTGAGTAATTAATGACAAAATTTTCATTTTTGGGTCAAATAAATCAATAATAAAAAAAACTAATATTGTAAAATATTAGGCTATTAAAATTTAAAATAAGACGTTTCAGCATCATTACTCCAGTTTACTCAATCATCCTGATTTGCTAAAGAGAGATCTGTTGCTGCTGCTTTATGTGCTCACTATTGTTGTCTGAATGGACTCATTTCAGACACAGCCTCCAGAGGGCAGCACTGTGTGCCCTGCGAACACTCAAGACCAGCCCTGTCAGTCCGTCTGATGCCATTGCAACACCTTCTCTTGATGGGATGCCCAAGCAGTACTCTCCCAAAATCCAGGCGCTGGTCAATGACATTGCCAATCTGACGCTCATAGAAGTGTCTGACCTCAACGAGTTACTAAAGGTGCAGCACAAAACACCAGCCAAATAACACTGTTTAATACAAGACACAGCACAAATCCAGTTAAAGACATTGTTTTTCTCTAAAGAAACACAAAGAAGAATGACATTTAATCATATTAATTCATATACACCAGTCTCACAGTTATGACATACATGATACAAAGTGTTTGCCTGCATATTTTAGCTGGGACAACAAGCTGTTAATCTAATGTTAATTAAATAAATAGTCCTTAAGTGTATCTTTTGTTAACTTAATGGTCATCTAGTTCTTCTCTACATGTGATGTTGCTAAATCTGAAATTGTGAATACATTCACTATATTGGCCAGCTCTAATAGTGTGTGATCATGTTTACTGAAAACACTGATTTTAATTTAATTTTTTGTTTTTCTCTGCCCTGTCAGAAAACTCTGAATATTCAGGATGTTGGAATGATGCCCATGGGCTCAATGGCAGCCATAGCTGCTGCTCCTGCTGCTGAGGTAAAGCTTTGTTGCTGTTTTTAGGAACTTTGAGAAGGGCTGTCAAAATGGCTGAAAAGCTCAATTTGAGTTTTGTACTTAAATATTATCAATATTCAATTAATTTTTGAATATAAAAGGTATAATTTGAGTTAGAGAGAACAAAAAAACTTTTGGCTTCTCTCCTGAAGCCACAAGAGGGCGCATCAAGAGAAACACACCCCTAAGATCGTGCAGCATTTTAATGTGGCTTTTTTAATATTAAAAGTTTTGTTGGTAAACTGTTTTTTACTGACCATGTTGATATAAGGGGACAAACTAAATGTCAAGAGCTTAAATTATTGTGTGCAAGTTGTGAAGTTTTTGCTGTAATGTTTAACTGAATTTGCAGGCAGCAGAGGAGGAGGTGACACCTGCAAAGAAAGAGAAAACCCATTTTATAGTGAAGCTGACAGAATTCAAAGCAGCTGACAAAGTGAAACTGATTAAAGAAGTGAAGAATTGCATGGAGGGTCTGAATCTTGTACAGGTGAGATGGTTTTAAGTATTATGAAGAAATACGAAGACATTTTTTTATTTTAAAAGACTAATGTCAATTATTTCAGTCTCTTATTAGCACATATCAGTTGCTTTCTATGTCATTTGTTTCCAATGTGTCAAAATGCTGCAGACAGCAGTGCAGCTCACTAGATTGTGCTATCCATGAATGTGACTTCATTTGAAATGTTTTTTCACCTCTCAATTACAGGCCAAGAAGCTTGTCGAGTCTCTACCGCAGGAGATCCGGGCGAATGTGTTTAAAGACGAAGCAGAAAAACTAAAAGCAGCACTAGAAGCAGCAGGAGGCACTGTGGTGCTGGAGTGAACATCTGTGCCGGCCCTTCACCTCCTCACTTGTTACCTGTCAGTCATCGTTTTGTTCTGTTTTTGTTCTTTTTTTACAAAAAAAGATGAAAGGAAATAATGCCTTTAAAATGACCACTTGGTCCACGAGAGGTGGTTGAACGTACAGACTGAACTCTAACAGGCTCTTGGCCTGCAAACGCACCACCCATCACTGACTCCTCCATCTGTCTCTCAGCTACACATGTGCTGTCCTCGGCAGGGCGGATGGAGCTGGTCTGTCTCTTTGTGTCTCTTTGATACTGGGGCTGTCCTGACAAAGGGATGTGATGCTATTGCTTGTGGTTAAATAAACATGTTATACCATACTGTGTATTCTGACTGAACTCAATGAACTTTTTAAAGGGAAATTTCTACTTTCCTATTGTTTTTGTAGTTAAACGTGCACTAGACATGACCTTTGCGTCGTCTCACACATGACACTTTTCTAAAATGTAGCACTCGAGTTTTAATTTTCAAATAATGTAACTCTATCTGCATTTTTTTTTTTCAGCACTAAAACGCCTATTCTGTATGAATGACTCTCCTCTAAAATATCGGTTAGAGATGTCAATGTGTCATTTTTTTGAGAGATCTTTCCAAGCTAAGCATTTATTTGGTGAAAACTTTTAATTCTGTATTAACTGCTGCTTAAATCAGAGATATCTGACTGACCTAGGAATATATTACAGACTGATTTTGCAGCAAACGCATAATGTATGATGGGCACAGACTAATTTATTAGCTTCAGGGTTCAACTTTATCCAATCAAATGGTTTTTCAGTAGAATTTAGAATGAATTCTTTTAATTTGGCCGATATCATGTAGGCTTTAACATTATATTGTGCTGGTCTGATTCCAATATTCCTTCCAGTCAAACATTTACCTGATTGTGGTTTATTATATATTTATTCGGATATGAATGGTTTCGGAAAGCTACTCCCTCACCGCTGAACAGTGCACTGTTTATTATCATGATAATTCAAATTATTGATTTCCAAACAAATCTAATTTAGCAGTGTTTGCAATTGCTAATATTAGTCCAAAATAGGTTATGTTTAATATATAATTGATTTCTAATAAATATGTAGGCTATTATTTCTGCAACTCGGCTGGCTGGTAGAGCTAGTAGCCTATAACTATACAAACAACAAAATAATGAATGTTCTTTAGAATAAATGTACATGCATCTTAAAGAAGCAGAATTAATTCATACACCCATTCATTGATTTATTTAAGCTATATAATGTGTACTATGCCAAGCATCGTGGACACAAAATGGACTTTTCATCATCCAGTGCATGACCTCAATAGACATAATGCGTCACGCGTTCAGACGTCTGTCACTGGTCATGGATCGCAAGATGCATTCAGCATCTTGGAAATAATTAGAATTACAAACAATATAGCAATTTTCTGTAAATCTGCGAAAAGCGCTGTAGCGTGTCTTTTGCATTTCGCCTCATGAGATGAGAGGTCAAAGATTTCTTGATTCTATTTATATGTGTCACGTACACGCTTCTCGCTGAAAGCACGCGTGAGGAGATCCTTGTGAACTTTTCTCAGCGCAAAAGCGAAACGACATTTCATTGATTTCGGGCGAAATAACAGGTCTCAATAGTTTGGTTAATTCAAAAGCCATCAGAAGCTTACACTTTGAACAATTAAAATGCAACTTAAAAAGGGAACTTCAGAATGAACACTGCGTGCGGTGTCAGTTATGCCAACTGCGTGTCCCCTTAAAGCAACAATGTTGCCTTGGCACATGATACTTTCTTCTGACAGATGCTCGGTCTTGTAAGGTCGCCTCAGTGTCCGACTTGGCAGCATGACGCGTTTATATGCCGAGCTACGCACTACTCCTTAAACCCGCGCGTTTGCCCGCTATAGGCCTGTCTGTAAACTTCATAATTGTGCTTACAAATGAGGGGCTTGCTGTGCTAGCCTCCCCGCGCTTTTATAATCCCATGTGTAGCGGATGAAAGAAACTATTTAACGGTGCCGGTCTTCCGGCAGCACTAAGTCAATCAACCGGACCGTAGAGGATTACCACTGGGACTTTTATCACTGAACCGAGCGGTTAATGTCGCGTGTGAGTCGCGTTATTTCACGTTATTCCTTCATCGTGTCGTTACGGAACAAACCGAGATTCAATCATGACAGAGACGCGCATTTCGCGCTGGTATTTCGGAGGTATTGCCTCGTGCGCGGCCGCCTGTTGCACTCATCCACTGGATTTAATAAAGGTACGAGAGAGGAATATAAGCTACCGGCAGTGTCTGTTTAACCTTTAAAGTGTAACAGCCATATACGTGTTTTATTTAAGTATATTAAAGCTATATACTTAATAGTATAGGCTAGTATAGCTAGCCCCAGAATTTCAAAAACATTTATATTGTGTAAAACAATTTTTACATGACTTTTCCGAGTCTAGAAATAACATTTTGTTAACATTTTATTTTAAAGTGTCATTATTACACGTTATTTACTATTATAATAACACTTAAATATGCAAATTGCATGTAAATAATCATAAGACAAACCATAATCATAACCCTAACCCTGTAGTGAGTACATGTAGTTAAATAATATACTTTTTTTTTTTTTTCTGGCCCCCTTGTTGAGAACCACAGTAGTAGCAAATAGTACTAGTGAACCAGGGGGCTCAGAACACAGTCTAGTATAGATTATACTGGTTTTGCCTTAGTTCTTTCCTCCACCTTCAGGTTCATCTGCAAACCCAGCAGGAGGTGAAGATGAGGATGACTGGCATGGCTATGCAGGTGGTGCGCAGTGATGGGGTGCTAGCGCTCTACAATGGGCTCAGTGCTTCACTCTGCAGGCAGGTTCGTGCCTCTGCAGAGGATTTGGCTTATTTATGCTTTTGTGCTCACTTTTAGGTCTTACAGCAGGCATCACAAATGGTAAAGATTCTTTTGACAGTGTGGTGCCATGTTCACTCTTCTAGATGACTTACTCAATGACCCGCTTTGCCATTTATGAAACTGTGAGAGACAAGATATCTGGTCAAAACCAGGGGCCCATGCCCTTCTACCAGAAGATTTTGCTGGCTGCTTTTGGAGGTAAAAACATCCCAGCTAACTCTGTATAATCCTGTAACTCTGTTAATTTGCCTTAAGCATATGATGAACTGATGATCTCTCTGTTTGGCACCTTTTTTAGTTAACGAGAAGTATCCATATATCAAAATTACTTATTAAAATGAGCATACAAATAGCAGAGTGCACTTCTTTCATCATTGACTTGACTTAGTTTTACTCACAATTTCTGTATATTCAGTAAAATAAAAAACATAAAAAATAAAAAAATTATAATAATAATAAAAAAAGAGGTTGAGATAGCCATATATTTTTTTATAAAGTGTATTTAAAATAATTTCAGTAATTTTAAGTCATCTCAATGCCTCCTTGGAAGTTTGCTGAGGTGCCCTGACCACTGCTTTAAAGGGACAGTTCACTCCAAAATTAAAATTCAGTCATCATTTTTTATAAAACATGTAATTTTTTATCATACGTTATAATTTCTTTCTATAAAACAGAAAATGAAATGGCTGAGTGGCTCATTTTTCATACAACAAAAGAAGAAAGAAAACCCTGTTCCTTTAATGTCTTAATCTGTAGGTCTTACTGGTGGGTTTATTGGGACACCAGCGGACATGGTTAATGTCAGGTGAGTGACACTGATTTACACTCTCTGGCTTCACCTTGGTCCTCTAATTCTGTGACATTGCCCTGGTCCACCATTTACTGGTTCCACTTGGGTTTTTACCACCTCTGGCTCTTCCAGTCCACTGGCAGCTAGTTGTCCAGCCATCTCCTCCATGGATCTCCATCCCTATAGCGCTACCATGGTCCTCCACTGACTAACCCATGGTCTCTTTATCTGTATCCAGCCCCGATGTGGTCTTTTAATTGCTTTGCTCCTCCATCTATCCTGTGCTTCTGAGATGAAAAGTGTTTTGATTTTGTTTTTCATTTAATGAATTTGCTTTGCATGCTTTAACTCTCTCCTTGCCTGCACAACACCTTGAAGCTGGTTCAAGTAAATTTTTGCCTTCTCTCCTTTCCTGTGTTTTATAACAGAATGCAGAATGATGTGAAGTTGCCACCCGAGCTAAGAAGAAAGTGAGTCTCAAAAAATATAGTGTACACACCAAACTAAAACAAAATAATCTGTCATGACAACATATGGTGTTTTGCAGCTATGCACATGCTCTTGATGGAGCATTACGTGTTTGGAAAGAAGGTGAGAATAAGCAAATCTTTTTCTTTTTTATTAAATAAAATTGAGTCACGTTTTGGATTATAAGAAATAAGATGAACAGCATGAAAGGGTACTGTGACAGAATACAGTATTGAATGAACTGCAGCATTGTTTTGTTGCTGAAGAGATATGCACGCCAATGTCTGCCCTTAAAATCACAGATTAAAACCGTCCCACAGCAATCTGGAAACACGTAATGACAGAATGTGGGCCTGTGCTACTTACTCATCCATCAGGAAAGAATGAACAGACAAGGGTTGGGGTTATTTGAATTATTCATAAGAGTAAGCTCTGTTTGTAAGAGCCCCGGCCTTGAGACCTGCTATTTTTTCCTCACAGAGGGAATAAGGAAGCTGTTCTCTGGAGCCTCAATGGCAGCTAGTAGAGGGGCCATGGTCACTGTGGGGCAGGTAAAGGAAAAACTGTTATGTTTTTATAGTCACACTTGCAGACAGTCAGTAGAACTGCCATTATGCCATGACCAGAATTCTTTATGTTCCCCACTGGTCTTTTTGTGGTTCTTCTAGTTGTCCTGTTATGACCAGGCCAAGCAGCTGGTTCTGGGAACTGGTTTGATGACTGATAACATTTTCACTCACTTTGTTGCTAGCTTCATTGCGGTGAGTTGCCTAACTTCTCAGGAATGCATCAGAAAGTAACCTTCTTACTTCTTTAAAGGTTGCATTTTCTCTAAGGTCCACTCATAATGTTGGTCAAGTATTAATGTAATAGTAGTTTGATTTAATTTGAATTAACTTTTACACCTTTGGTTTTGCTACTGTGACTTTAAGACCATAACTTTTTTGGTGTGTCTTTAAAAAAAAAAAAAAATGTTGTTAATGATTCTACTCAGAAGTTCAGCTTGTCTAGTAACATATTATTGTGTTCTTCACAGGGAGGTTGTGCTACTGTTCTCTGTCAGCCTATGGATGTAGTCAAAACCAGACTGATGAATTCAAAGGGGGAATACAGGGTAAGAGTCTGCTTGAATTTCTCCATTTATTTATTTATTTTTTTTAATTTATCTTACATCTACATTGCGTCTTGAATTTCCTTGGAAATCACTGTACACTGCTGCTCAAAAGTAATTATTATTCAAGTTATTCAGAAGACATTTGTTCAAAAATGTACAAAAATTCATATAATTTAGGAAATACCTTTCTGTTGAAATTTATATTTATCAAAGTATTCAGAAAAAAAGCATATTAATAAGAAATGCTTCTTGAGCAGCAAATCGGTAGGTTTTATGAAGTATCATGTGACGCTGAAGAATGGAGTAATGATGCTAAAAATGCCCCTCCAGAAGACACTCCATCCAGAAAATCACCTTAATCACAGGAACCCCATCATGCATCATTCCTGGACTGGTCACACACACCTGCACCTCATCACCACACCCACACACTGATTACATACACACACATATAAACCAGATTCTCAGTCAAACTAATTGCGAAGTCTTCTGTAAGCAGTGAGGCGGAGACGTGCGGATCCATTCACATAGGCTTTATTCAGGGTCCACCGGTAAACAGAGCAGTGAGGACAAGGCAGAATCAAGGTCGGTGTATACGGGCAGAGATCGGGGCAGGCAGCAAACAGTCAAAAAACTAAATAAACAGTCCTAGGTAACAACGGGAGAAACAAACACAGGATGAAACGCTCAGAAATGACAGCCAGGGCAAGTCAAGACTTCGCAGTTAGGCTACGTCCACACAAAGCCGGTGCGGTCCGTATCCGATCATTTAAAAAAAAAAAAAATTGCGTAGACACGGCGTCGTCTCAAGAAATATCTGCGTACACACGAAACCACTGAAAATGGTGTAGTATATATGCCAGACCAGTA
>JAUCMS010000062.1:3236325-3248585 GCA_032357445.1 Enteromius radiatus
GACCGGCCCACATTTAAAAAATGGTCCGGCCCTTCTGGCATTTGCCAGAATTGCCAGATGGCCAATCCGCCCCTGCTTTGACATAAAACTTGCATCAGTCTTACGATAGTCTCACTCTATTGATTGTAATTAACGCTGTCATTTAGTTAATTGTATAATGCAGTTATCAGTGGTCACTGGGCTGAGAGCTGACGTCAGGCTGATGATGCAGACACGCGCTGAGGCAGCTTCACTTTGAGCACTTCATTGTGTTCGTGCACTGAAACTCATGAGTGTCCCTCACCGCAGACCGGTCACGCCAAATCTGAAGCGCAGATTGATAGTCGCAGAAGGATTCATCTCGCATCAATCCATCCAAGATTGGATTACGTGTTAAATCCTCTGCACTGGGATTCAGTTTTGTTCCTCTGAAGATGCCCGATTGTGGATCGCAGATTGGGGACTTTCGCGGAATTAAACGAGCTAAAGGTAAAACACTTTTGATGTATTTCTGAAGTGTTCTGAACCTTTTTTCCCCTCGCATTTCAATAGAGAAACTAAACAATACTGCATCTTTTTTTCGTGTTTAAGTGCAGAAGGTAAGTTAAGTAAAAAAGCGACATTTGTTCTGAGGATTATAATAGTTTTTTTTATACGGATTTTGATGTAGGCTACATTAAACACTTTATTTAGTGGAGAAAATAAGTAACAAAATAAACCTTTTGGTTTATAAAGGTTACTCTTGCGAAAGACAACTCTTAAAAACAAGTTGTCTGATTGCTTAACCTCAATCTTATCAAGTCAGGAGTTGGTGAGGACAAAAACAGCACGCTATGTAAACAGGTTATACTTCTTGTATGCGTCATGTGCTTACAAAGGCGAATAGTCTATATTCTGCTTTTAAATTGACTAAAGTCGTGACACTTTATTTTATAGAAAGAGCATAGTTTAAAAACTACTATCATCTTGTAGTGATTTCTAGAGTCCTGTCAGTTCAGTTTTCTCTTCCCGCGCGCGCGGCACGAGAGCTGACAGCACTCACTGACAAGTCAGCTTTTGACATTGTATGCCATAGATCCAGTCGGATAATAACATATTTGCTTTTTGTAACATTACATAATAATGTTTCTTTCATTGCTTTTTTAACGCTGGACAGTATTCCTAGATTTTAGGAAACATGCTAATCTTCAATCAAGTGAAGCGCGAGATGGAAAAACTGAGGGATCCCTTTAATATACTTTAATACTTTCTCGTTCAAATGTATCGATAGGTTTTAGCTGATCATTTACTCTTATATTCTTGCTTTTTGTAACCTTTATTCTTGTTCTTCGGAACCTGAATGGAAACGGTAGGTTGTCAGTCAATACAGAAGTTTGCTCGGTTGTGTTTATAGTTGGTTATGTTGGTGTATTATGGTATCCTCTGTCACTTGTTATTTTGGTCACGCTGACTTCACATATCTGGGTTATTTATTTATTATTTATTTATTTATCTAAAACTGAAAAGTTTATCACTCCTTCATATGTCTGACTGCAACAAATTAAATGATTCACCACCATGATTTAACCAATCAATGAATAATTTACATTTAAGATAGTTTTAACTTTCATATAATTTTTTTCTCTGTGAATGAAAATGGCTACAAAAGTGTCACCCATCGAAGCACACAAGCCTTCAGATTTTTACTCTTAAATATGAATTAGCTTTATGCAACATTGTAAATGGACATGCAGTTCAAAATACAAATTCTTTGTTGTGTACACACTGCCGCTCAGTGTCTGCTAGCAGTGTGCCTCAAAACATCGTCTGGACCACAGAGCACCACTTTCATAGTTTAAAAGATTTACATTTAATTTTTTGCTCCTGATTTTATTTTTTGATACTGTAAGTCTACTCATCCAAAACAGCTCTGAACCTACTTTCATTGTGCTTTTTATTGTACTGTATGAAGTCCCACAAAGAAGTCTGAGTTCCTCTTGGCATGCGCCAACCAAGCAACTGCCGCTGAGATGAATGGGAATGCTAGTGAATGGCTCTCTCCAGGTACTATAGATTTTTTGGCTCATAATCAGCTTAATTGAGTGGATAACCAGCCAAGCTGGCAACACTCGTTGCTTCTGCGTCAGAGATGTGTATCTGGACTCAACATCTGGTTTGTCCTGTTACCTAAAAAAACTCTGAATTATCTATGAAGAGTGAACACATGTTTACTATGTTTGCAGTGCAAACATAAACCCATCCAGACTGTTTTTAATGCTTGAGGAGACCTGAAGTGGCTGTCGACCATCTGATGCATTCAGACATTTACAGGTTGGCTACAGAATCACACTGAAGCTGTTTCAAGACAAGATAGTATTTCATAACAAGCAATTGAGTACTAGAGAAAAGGAGCATTACAGTATAAACCTCAAGGCATATTATACTAGAATAATTTTCTTATTTAATTAATATGCTGGGAGACAGTATGTGACAATTATTTTGTGTTGTTTTAATTTATTTCCCTTCTCATTGAAATCCAGACCTCAGCATAGCCCTGGGGCACACAGGATTCGTCTGTCAAGGATTTTGCTTATTATAGACCTCCAAGACATTTTATATTTAGGATTTGCATCACTTTTTGTCAGCTGAACATGAAGGCTGAGTCTCCTACTGTATGTGGTCCAATGATGATAATGTGTGTAACTGGGGCCTTTCGGTTATTCTTTATATGGTCATTAACTTCTCCACATGCCCCCATGGCATCATCTTTTTTCATTTTTATTTTCATGGCTTTGCCTAATTTCGAGAACATTTATGTTTGGAGAAAGCATGCACACAAAAATGAACAAAAGTGTCATGTCCAAACAAGTTCCAAAAAGCAAATGTAAACCCAGGGCTTCAGATTAACACTTGTGAGCGATGGCACTGGTGTTACGGACAGTAGCAGGAGACAAAACGCAAGTAAACAAAACCACCATGCGTGTAATCTGTTCAGTGCCATACTGTTAATTTCAGGTTACAATCTGTGTCCTACTTGAGAAGGTTTCAAATAAGGCAGTGCAAATTTTTTGATCTAGTTTAGTTGCATCAACATGAAGGTTGGTTACGTACATTTAGTGCACTCAAATATTTAAGCCTAAATTGAATAGTCATGTATTTGGATTGCATATTACATTTTCGTCCATTTGGATTACACTGTCTAAAACATAAATTAATAAACTTGTAATGCATATTCTCAGTCATGCATAAATCAAACAAGTAATAAACGGGCAAGATTTCTGCATTTCAAAAGGCCATGGCATAGTTTATTATTACCTATTTAAAATAATAATGTTTGATTTAAATGGTCATAATTTCAAAATGCATTTATACTGATTTATAAGTATCGGTAATTGTTCAAACAATTACATTTATTTACAACTAAGAAGTATGAACATTTATGTTAAAAAGGTCTATTTGGATTACAATCTTAGACCTAAACACATTTTTTTCAATTATTAATGATTTGAATTAATTGACTTTGTGTGTAATGGTTGTTTAGTAGCAGTTAAAGTTAAGCTGCTGTGGGGTGTCAGAAGAAAAAATACTTTAGGGGTACAAAATCTCAACAAGACTTTGCCTTCATTCAGACTCTTAAGTAGAGGTTTAACAGTCTACGTGGATGTGAATAAGAGTAATTTATTTATAAGATTCACTACTCGTCTGAAGGAATGGATGCAAAGTGTGGAAACAACACTGTTTGGAGGAAGTGTAAGAATAGTTCATGCTTTAATCAATATCTGTGCCTCTCTTCCTGGAGTTTAAATGCCATGGGCTGATATATCACATTGTGTAGTGGAAAGCAACACATTAAGACTGTAATGTGTGTGTGTTTAGCACAGTGATGTTTGTTGTTGTTTTTCACAGTTTGTGAATGTGGTTTTCTCATTGCTCCCAGTCAGTGCCTATAATATCAAGACTATATTTAGCACAACAGTTTACTCAGCTTCATGTGGTACTATATTAAAAATGGAAAACGTTCTCCCATTTAAGGCAGCGAAGAGGATGTTTTAAAAAGAGTCTGTTGAATCATAGGACCAAATCAGGTGACAGAGCAAAGGGTACATGTAGAGGGAAAGATTGCATCCTTTGTACCATGCTTTTTGTCCAGACTCTGCACATTTGTCCATTACAGTATGTCAAACAGAAAGAGCATTTGAGGCAAAGAAAAATGTCATGGTTATATCCACTGTGATTTGTTTATATTGCACCCAGTTCCGTTCTGATCTTTTGGAATGGCTGTCCAAAATAAAATCATATCTGTTTGTTCAGACAGTGTAGTCAGTATTTGTTTTATGCTGACTTGTACATCAGTACAACACCAAGAGACATGAGAGAGTAGGGAAAGAGATCAAAAGATCTTGCTGTGGTGCTTAAGTCTATAAAATAATTTGCTTTTCTGATCTGACCTGCAACACTAAAATAACACAAGATCTGAATGAATGAAATATTCTTATTAAATACTTTGTTCTATACATAGTTCATTGTGCTGACAACAAAATCACACAAAAATGATCAATGGAAATCAAATTGATTAACCCATGGAGGTCTGGATTTGGAGTCACACTCGAAAAATTTAAGTGGAAAAACACACTACAGGCTGATCCAACTGTGATGTAACGTCCTTAAAACAAGTCAAAATGAGGCTCAGTAGTGTGTATGACCTCCCTACAACACCTGGGCATG
This sequence comes from Enteromius radiatus, assembly GCA_032357445.1. Classification (NCBI taxonomy): domain Eukaryota; kingdom Metazoa; phylum Chordata; class Actinopteri; order Cypriniformes; family Cyprinidae; genus Enteromius; species Enteromius radiatus. The sequence continues at coordinate 3,241,009 of JAUCMS010000062.1, forward strand.
CTCCTGATGAAGTGGAGGATGGTTTCCTGAGGGATCTCCTCCCAGACCTGGACTAAAGCATCCACCAACTCCTGGACAGTCTGTGGTGCAATGTGGCGTTGGTGGATGGAGCGAGACATGATGTCCCAGATGAGCACAATTGGACTCATGTCTGGGGAATGTGCGGCCCACACCATAGCATCAATGCCTTCGTCTTGCAGGAACTGCTGACACACTCCAGCCACATGAGGTCTAGCACTGTCTTGCATTAGGAGGGACCCAAGTGCAGCCCCCCAGAGAAATGCCACCCCACACCATTACTGACCCACTGCCAAACCGGTCATGCTGGAGGATGCTGCAGGCAGCAGAACGTTCTCCACGGCGTCTCCAGACTCTGTCACATGTGATCAGTGTGAACCTGATTTCATCTGTGAAGAGCACAGGGAGCCAGCGGCGAATTTGCCAATCTTGGTGTTCTCTGGCAAATACCAAACGTCCTGCACGGTGTTGGGCTGTAAGCACAACCCCCACCTGTGGACGTCGGGCCTTCATACCATCCTCATGGTGTCTGTTTCTGACTGTTTGAGCAGACACATGCACATTTATGGCCTGCTGGAGGTCATTTTGCAGGGCCCTGGTAGTGCTCCTCCTGTTCCTCCTTGCACAAAGGCGGAGGTAGCGGTGCTGCTGCTGGGTTGTTGCCATCCTACGTCTCCATTAATAAATTAACACGTCTCCACGTCTCCTGATGTACTGGTCTGTCTCCTGGTACCGCCTCCATGCTCTGGACACTGACAGACACAGCAACCTTCTTGCCAACCTTCTTGCATTGATGTGCCATCCTGGATGAGCTGCAGTACCTGAGCCACTTGTGTGGGTTGTAGACGCCGTTTCATGCTACCACTAGAGTGAAAGCGCCGCCAGTATTCAAAGGTGACCAAAACATCAGCCAGAAAGCATAGGAACTGAGAAGTGGTCTGTGGTCACCACCTGCAGAACCACTCCTTTATTGGGGCTGTCTTGTTAATTGCCTATAATTTCCACCTGTTGTCTCTTCCATTTGCGCAACAGCATTGATTGAGATTGATTGTCAATCAGTGTTGCTTCCTAAGTGGGCAGTTTAAATTTCACAGAAGTGTCATTGACTTGGAGTTACATTGTGTTGTTTAAGTGTTCCCTTTATTTTTTTGAGCAGTGTATATATAACTCCACCCTAAACTTAAACAATACTGTCAACAGACCCAAACATGAGATAAAGCAGTCATTTGCTAAAGCGATCTCTGTATTTTCTCAATTCTTTGAGCTTTTTTTATTGCGACTTTTGTTTCTATGGACCGAGTTGTAAAAGCTGTGCTTTACCAGGTGAGCTACTGAGCAAGTTTACTATGGAAAGATGTACACATGGTTGCTTATGTAATGCAAACATTAAATCTATTACATTGCAAATAAAGTACTATGATAAAAGTGTTATAAGGTCAAAACCTTATAAGGTTTAATTATATATAAGGTAATGTGAATGGAGCCAAATATTTTTTAATCTGTTAATTTATTAATCTGCCTCTGTAATAATAATTTGTGTGATAAGTGATAGAACTTCTAGGTGTTTTACTGCCATTGGTGTTCATCCAAGCTGGAAACTGCAGTGAATACTGTATACTGTATGTAGGCAGTTTTTTGGACTTTGCACAAATGTATAGGTAGAGGTTTTTCCTATGTGTCTGCATTTTGCAGATTCTAAGTTGACATTGCAGTTTATTCTGGGCAAGAACTAATCAAAAGAACATTTCACTGACATAAAACATTATTAAAACAACGGTGTCAGAACACAAAAAGGCAGAAACTGCAAAAAAGCTGAAACGTGATTAAACTTTTATTGTGCAGTTGACTTAACAATCATAATTTAGAAAACATGAAAGAAACATCTGTTCAAGTATATCTTCCTAACCTGCTAACTAGTGCCTCAAAGAAACTTTATTAACTAAGATTAACTTTATCAATTTCATTGATTAGTTTATACACAAAAGCGCTCATTACAGTAACCTGGTTTGTGTAAGTTGCGTAAAGCCAGCCAATTAGAACAGAGATTGCCACAGCAAAAAAGAGTTACAGGTTTGGCTTGCAGTATGTTTGTGGACTTGAGACAGCGTTACTAGTCAGGGTTGACCTCGCTGTTGTTAGACCTATTCAGTCACTCAACTGGAATTGGGTGTAATGTGGCGTTGTGTGAGGTTGTTAGCTTCAGCTGTCCTGTAGGGACTATGACGTGGGGTTACGCAGGGGTCCACGAGTTCACAGAGAGTTTCATTACACGTTGAGTGATCACACGTGCTACGGTACACATACCCTGAGATAATTAGAGCCTCATGTATCTCAGTGTCCATGTGTGCTGTATGTGCACTTACAGGTGTTCAACAAGTACAAACAGTGCCCAAGAGCTGTAGGAAACAATAAGCCTTCACTTACTGAATTAGCATTGACTTCTCTGTTTTTAACCAGCTCAAATTTTATTGCCAATCGTTCCCGCTTTCCTTCTCGTGGTGTGTTAAACGGATCAGCTCTGAGTTTATTAAATCTGTCCAAGTACATGAAACACTGCGCATGAAGCTGGATGCTGGTCAGGGCTCATTGAATAAAACGTTCTCAAACACACATGCTCTTTATCTCCCTGTGAAATCACATTACCGCCATCATTTGTCCTGTGGAGAGACAGACACTCAATGACGTTAACACAATCTGCCTCTGTCATTTGTAGCTTAATCAGTCTCTACTAGGCGTGACGTGACAAGTGTCCAGCAACAAGTGATTCGTCTGAAAGTGAATATGCAGTGTGATGACACAATCAAAGCTAAACAGAATATCTTATACAGTTATGAGGAGATGGATTCATAGACAGGGCTTAGTCTAAGCCAGGAATAGGCCATAGTTCAATTAGGACATTGAAGTATTTTTTATAAACATGCCTTAGAAAAAACAAAAAAACATCTTTAGACAAAACAAAGGCACCAACATGTTTTAAGATCAGTCAGTGTGAGTTTCTTTCAGTTGAAACAACTCAGATTTATCATTGAATCATTTGTCATTGAAACCGAGGGTCAATGTAATAATAATAATGATAAAAATACTTCACTAGTTGTCTATTTCTATGTTGTTTTATACCTAACTTGTACCTACCACTCAGTAGACATTTCTCTTTGACACTGCAGGGAAACATGCAGTAAGGCACGCAAAAATTGTGTTGTGCAAAAAGTGCACAGAGGTACATATTTTTATGAAACCAGTTTGTTTTATGCAGATATTCTACCTCTATTGATGTGCATATTAAACATGTATGCATGTATGGAAAAATCTATGGAAATATAATAAACAAAATCACTGTCTTTCTGTCTCATTCCCTATGAATTACATTTAAAAGATTATATAAATAAAAATTATAATAACAATATTTAACTTCATAATTGAAAACACATAGCATTGGTACATACTGGCAGCACCAGATGCACGCTCAAATATTGCTAATCATCATTTGCATTAATTTCAATAGATTATCCCGCTCTCTTTCATGCTGCAGCTTCTCATCTCTGTGAAAATTAACTGCATTTAAGTTAACTAAGTAAGTTAATTCAGTCCACTCTCATTTGGTTCAAGACACTGTATTTTTAAAACACTGTACAGTTATTAAAATGTTGTGTACATTTTCCTTTCAATTGCATGTAATATGGTTGATCTTGATAATGATATAAGCTAATATCTCTAGGTTAAACCAGTTTAATCATCCTTTTCATGCTAACACAAATAGGCCTGATAGAACTAATGCTCTGGATATAGTAGCTTATATTCTCAGTTTACAGAAAGCTCAAAGAGAGAATAGCAGGGTCGTACAGCATCTAGTAGACTCTGAAGTGGTGTGCTGGAGAATGTTACTCTCTCATCTGCCCTTAGGACACATATCATCTGTGTCATCATTACCGCTAACATTTTCCAACACATTTGTTGTTGCATCAGTAAATGAATGCCTCACGTTATATTCAAAAAGAGCTGCTTATGTAAACAAAGAGAGAAACTTTCCAGTCATTATTACAAAACAAACCCTGATCGTGTATCAGTAGGTTTAGTTTTTTTATATCACAGGCATGTATTTGCTGTATTTAATTTCAATATGATGGTGCATCCAGCGCAGCATCACTGTCACAATATCGGCTCGTCAAACTTGCGCTCGCGCTTCCTCGCGAGCAGAGAGAACACAGAGGCAAAGATCCGATGAAACTTGACATTTATTAAACAAAACAAGTGAAACGAGGAACATGCTACAAACAATACGGAGCAAGACAAGCGATGTGAAACATTAACTTCAGACAAAGAAGCAAGACATGGGGTGTGAATTTATACAAGACTAATCAAGGACTAAAGACACAACACCTGGACAGAACAGCTGAGGGATGATCAAACAATGATGACATGGGCGGGCTTACAAATGAGGAGCAGACACGAGGGATCAGGCAAGTAAACATACATACAGACAGAAAATACAGACAGGACATGCCACGACATGACATAGCCCCCCCTAAGGCATGGATTCCAGACACGCACACACATAACAACAAGGAGGGAGGTGGTATTGAGGAGGAGAGAATTCCTGAGAGCGGGGTGGGATGGCGGGAACATCTTTCCTAAGCAGAGCAGACGGCGGAGACTTCCACCTGGATAGAGAAGACGGAGGATCCGACCTCCAAGGTGGATCAGACAGTAAAAAGGACCTCCAGGTCCTAACAGACCATGACACCGCCTTCCAAGGCGGAGCGGGCGGCGGAGAACTCCACCTGGGCAGGCCAGTCGGTGGAAACTTCTTCCAGGGAGGAGTGGGCGGCGGAGAAGCCCACCTGAGTGTCCAGGCAGAGATAAATGGTCCAAACAGTCATTAATGAAGCCCTTCTGGGCAGAACAGGCAATGACAAAGCCTTCCTAGGCCGAACAGTCAGTAATAATGCCCTCCTGGGCCAAACAAGCAATGATAAGGCCCTCCTGGGCTGAACAGTCCTTAATAGAGCCCTCCTGAACTAACTATGATCTCACCCTCTGAGACTGAACCGACAGTGAATACGCCCTCCATGACCGGTCGAACCACAATTCAGAGACCTCCTTGGGTTGAGCAGCCACCAGTGGGACCTCTGGGGACTCTACGGCCTGAACCGACATCTCCAGAGGTAGTGCAGCCTCTGGCGGACCCAATGGAGTCTCCGAGCCATACACAGGTTCCAGAGGTTCTGGCCATGGGGCCTCACAGTCTTCGTGGAACTCGGGTGAAATAGGTGATTGGGGACCTGGATCACAGACAGGGTCTGGTGGATCCGGCCATAATGGGTCCGGATCACAGACTGGGTCTGGCGGATCCGGCCACCATGAGTCCGGATCACAAACCGGGTCTGGCGGATCCGGCCACCATGAGTCCAGGTCACAGACCTCTGATAGCTTGACGGGCTGAGAAACTGGGACTGACTGGACTTGACACGGCTCCTCGAACCGTGATTCGGGAGTGGGACCCATTATTTGCGGGCTAGGAACCGTGAGGACCTTCAACCGCTCTCCTGGCGGTGTTACCGGTACCGACTGGGTTTTACACAACTCTCCTGGCTGTGTAACTGAGCCAGACTGCACACCACACAGCCCCTCACGCTGGGATGTGGTGTCAGAACCCATCGCATCAGCCACTAGGATGGGTGACTGCTCCTCCCCCTGCTGGAAAACCTGAACCGACTGAGCAACATACAGCACTCCTGGCTATTGACTAGGCTAAAAACAGTGCACTTGGTTGTGGGATCGTGACTTGCTGTGCACTCCACGGCCCCTCTGGCTGCATAACGGGAGTAAAACCCGTCTTTAGCGGTTTGGGAACCATGGGGGTTTTAGATGTCACTGGCAACCGCAGATTATGCACCACGGGGAGTTTGCGCTGTGCTGGCAACCCCGAGGTTGGAGTGTATCTTTAAAACTCTGTACAGTTATTAAAATGTTGTGTAAATTTTCCTTTCAATTGCATGTAATATGGTTGATCTTGATAATGATATAAGCTAATATCTCTAGATTAAACCAGTTTAATCATCCTTTTCATGCTAACACAAATAGGCCTGATAGAACTAATGCTCTGGATATAATAGCTTATATTCTCAGTTAAAAGCTCAGTTATATCTCCAGTAGGAGAACATGAAACAAGAGGAAGAGCATATTTAATGGCAAAATCTTGGTCAATGAAGTTTCCTGCAGCTCCCGAATCAATCAATTAATTCTTTGTTCTCCATTAACTAGAAACACATCGATTTTCATAGAGGTGGATAATGAAGTGGCACTCACGCGGTAAGTTCTGGTTCGAGGAGGTCGAGTGGGACAGTTGGAGATGATGTGACCAGCCAATCCACAATACAGGCATAGGTTATTAGCCAGGCGACGTTCACGTTCCTCTGAGTTAATGTGTGTGGCACCGATCTGCATGGGTTCAGGGCCAGGGTGGCTAGGTCTAGGAGAGGTTTGTGTAGATCTGCACCGTGGTCTGCGTGAACGAAGCAACTGGTCAGTTTTAATAGTTAAGTCCATGAATTGTTCTAATGTGCGATCCTCATCACGGCTGGCGTGACTCTCTCAAACCGCGGTGATACAATGACTTGTTTGTGCTGCCAGTGTTCTAACAGTCATAGTATATTCGGCGGCTGATGAATAGACTTGTTTGAGGGAAAGGAGTTCATCTTTAGTGTCCTTTCCATCAGCAGAGTGGTCGAATACCTCCCGGAACTGATGCAGAAAGCTAGCATAACTAGGAAACGCCATGCGACGGCCTTTCCACAATGCCGTTACCCAATCCAGCTCTTTACCAGAGAGCAATGGACAAATCAAAGACACCTTACTGTCATCGGTATTAAAACAGCTTGATTGCATGTAGATTTCACACTGCATGAGGAATCCCTCGCACTTGCCGGGCGCGCCATTATATTTCTCCGGCAAAGCGAGTCGGGCGCGATTGATGACGGCGGGTGCCGTTGGTGGGGTAGGCGGAGACAGAACGGACACTTGGCTCAGCGCGTTGGTGGCAGATTTGGTGATCCAGAGAGCGCCACAGAGGCGCGGCTTGTGACACTAACATTTTTCATTTCACTTAATTTAGATTTAAATTAGGGCCGGGACTTTAACGCGTTAATTAGGTTAATTAATTACAAAAAAATTATGCGTTAAATTTTTTACGTGTGATGAATCACTCGGTGATGAATCACTCGGGGCGTTTGGATCCATGAGCAGCTTTTATTAAACGTAGTCAGGCAGGCAGAAGTCGGTACACAAGCAAACACAATCAGAAGAGGCAAAACAGAAATCGTAATCGGTAAATCCAGGCAGAAAAGTCGGGGCAGGCAGCGATGATCAGAGTTCAATAAACAGTCCAATAGAAACCAGGTAAACAAACAGGAAAATGCTCAGGATTGACTGCGGGGCAAATCAAAACTTCGCGAAGTGTTAGCGCTATAGTCTCTGTTTATATAAGCTATGAAATAGGCTACACCTGGTAGCGGAATCAGACAAGGTACGTGGGCAAAATGAGTCCGGGTAGGAACGTTAAA
>JAUCMS010000062.1:3257979-3273202 GCA_032357445.1 Enteromius radiatus
CACCTGTCAGCACTTTCATTCATTAGTTCTTGTGTTTAAATACCCTTGTCTTTCAGTTCCAATTCATGTCTTGTTAACGTTCCGTGTAGCCCTTATGTGTGTGCGTATTGTCGCCCAAGTTGGAGTGTGAGAATGTATTGGTCTACTCCGAGTTAGTAGACATGTAGTTGTGAATTCATGAGAATTAGTTGAAATGTAGTTACAAAGTTACTTATAGTTAGTAAAATGTCTAAATGGACTTTCGAAAAAAAAGTGTAACCATAATATTAATTGCAATAACTCCAAATAATGTTTACTTTTATTGTTTAAATGAAAACATCAAATAATTATATTGCTACACTGAGGTTGCATAAGTGCATTTATTTACCAACCTCATTTGCAAAGGATATAATATATGTTCGGATTCATTAGAGTCATTGGAAAGGTTTGATCGCAGATTGTGAATGAACACAGACACTTTATATTTTGGGCAGAATATCACAGTAGAGATCTCTAAACTGCAACATGTTTGTTTTATTTATTTTTTTATATCCAAGATAATCAGCACATTGTCTGTACATGGTTGCCAGGTTGGAAAGATGTTTTCTGAAATAAGCCAGCAAAGCGCTTCAAAAGCGATCGACTTCAGTGAATGAAAAGTTTGAATTGGTGCATGCAAGTAAACAAGAAAGGTTAGTTCATAAACGCAGATGAATTCACAGACAAAACACCACCACGAAATGGTACTGATATGGCATTTACACATAACCAAAATCTAAAAACCTAAATGTATCTACAAATTAAACACGGGTACAGTATTTCCCTCATGTAATGCAAATCTAGTTTATCCTGCCATTATTAAAGGAGCAAATAAAGCTAGTTTAATTCAAGTTACACTTTATCCTCACAAGCTGCCGACCTTTGAAATGTACACACGATCTCAGCGGCTCTTTTATAACCGTTAGCTTGTGCAATATGTTTTGGTAGCTTCTCCTCTTGGTCACCCTACAGAGCATCTGAGTTCAACCTTCTAATCCTCACAGATTTCTCTATGCCTAATAATCTGTTACTTTTGTCTCTACGGTGATTCACTAAAAGGAAACACTCTTTCTTGTTTTATTATCAGCAAAGCAAATGTCTCAAATCCGTGGAGTGACAGAGCGAGCTGACGGAAATGCTCGCTGGTCAGAGATGCAGGTGTAAACAAGTGCCCTCTGGATCAGTGCGTTTCTTCTGTATATTCAACAACCTCAGAGCCAGCAGTCATTTGATGTTTTTGTGATGAGTAATCAGCAGGTGAAGAAATGCTCCTCCTGTTTAGTGAAGAAACCAGAGTGCCTGGGAGTCTGAGCTGAGCTCAAAAGGTCACAAGAGCCTTTGGGGCTGCGGGTCGTGTTCCTTATGTTTTCATTAACAGACCGACTGCTGGAGGCCTTTCTGGTACTCTGTCCAGAGCACGACTGAATTAAAGTCCCTAAATCCAAAGCAGACCAGAGGGGAAGGTTTTTTGTGGACCTTTGGAAAAATTGTACATTTTCGATTATTCCTCTCAGCTGTGCTGCCATCCTCCTGCCATTACACATTTGTGCTTCTTTCTGTCTTATACACTACTAGTTAAAAGTTTTAAAGGGGTGGTATGATGTTTAACAAACATTAAGCAGCAAAAGCTGTAATTAAAAATTATACAAATTAATAACTGTTGATGATAACTGAGCAGTAATATTAGAATGATTTCTGAAGGATCATGTGGTGACTGGAGTAATGATGCTGAAAAATCACCTTTGCATCACATGAATGAATGAATAAATTGGGATGATATTGTACAATCTTACTGTTTTTGTTTAAACAAATGTGGTCTTGATGAGCATACATGAATTCTGTAAACATTATGAAATGTACTCTATGACAAAAAAGTTGCATCTAGTCTAATAGAAATTATTCATGCCAATCTAATTCTTCTGAGGTTAATGGTTACAGAATGGATTTTGCCTGTGGCTGAAATGTAACTACTTGAGTGCATTGCTGAGTTTAGAGCTGTATTGGAAAAGTATGCATGCTTAACATAGTTAAATCTTCAGTAATGTGATTACAGAGTAGAGTGAATCATTACTTGCTCAATAACTTGAGATAATGCAACTAAAGCGATAATAAAGTCTCTCTGAAGTACAAATCTTGTCTGTATCTCTGAAAAGATGACTTAGTATGCTACACTTTCCTGTGGCTCTTGAAAAATCTTCCTGGCATTTGACAGGGGATCTGTAACCTTTGAGTAAATCCAGCCCTCCTCCATCTCAATGTTGAGTGTAGAGTAACTTTTTTTTTTCTTTTTTTTTTTCAGCAAAGGGAGCTTGTAAAGAACACAAATTTACACAAATATGTGTGTGTGTGGCTGAAACTTTGAACAGTAGAGTATTAAACATACACACAGTGTGTTATATATGTGCGTGTTTGTGTGCATTTAATACAATGCTATTGAATATATATATTTTTTAAAAGGTCTGAATTTTCAACATCATTACTTCAGTCTTCATCATTCTAATATGCATCTTACACTTTTACAGGAATAGTTCAAGCAAAAATGTAACTGTCCCTTTAAGGCAGCATATGAAGTTAAAATATGTTCTTTTTCAAAGGTCTACTCTGTTTTTAAATGTGTCCTTGTACAATGAACTTTGGTCCAAAAATTATTAAACCACCGCTGTGGAGTTGTTCTGCTGAAGTGTTACATATGAACATGTATCTTACAATTAATATGCCATTTACTTCTGAAGAACCGTCACATCACACATTAAAGTACCTCTCTACTTAACAAATGAATTACCATTAATATAATATACTTCCACTCTCTCACTCTCACCATCTGTTCTCCTTGCACTTCTTTTATGCAGATTTTATGCATCCATATTTTACTTGATTGTGCGCATAAATCTCCAGAGTCTGTTAAATGAGGCTAATGGCAGCTATGTTAAATATTGATGGCTTGGGCTAAATAGAGCTATAAGCAAAGCCTCTGCACATTCACATGTAGTTACATTGTTAAGAGTGTAGAAATATTGAATAATCAATGTTCCCTTTATCATATAGCATTCATTCAAGACATTAGTAAACACATCAGCACTATTATCACTATTATCACTTTTTGTGTTTCTTAACAAGATGCTTTGAAGGTTCAATAATGGTGTTTATGTATCCTGTAACAGTGAGTCACAGTGATTTGTCATTATATTTAATAATATAATGGCAGATTTTAATGCATATTTTTAATGAAGAGATGTATCCAAGGTTTTACAAACACGCAAGCCTAAAAAACCTCCAGATGCTCAGCTCATGGGTCAGTGTGAAAAGCAATACCGTGTAAAGCATCTGCAGGCAGACGGAAATCCCAGAAAATCACTGCAAATGACTGTTAATGGATTCTTGCAGACGAATGACAGAGCGCTCCAAATCTCAAGGACCTATCTTCAGTTCAACCCATTTATCACATGTAGCGATGCTGTCTGACGTCAAGCTTTTGTACTTTTCTTGACATCTTTGAAACGTTGTATTGCAGCATTTTCATGTTAAAATTAACAAACAAAAAAGAGGTTTTGTAGAAAGTTTTTGTCTACACAATGAAAGTCAGTGGGGTCCAAAATAAACAAACTGTCGTCACATGGACAAAAACCCTTGTAGCAGTCCATATGCTCAGTTTTGATTTTCATGTTGACTTAAATGACTTAAATATTTACTTTATATGGTCACATTTATTCTCAAGTGCTTGAATCTGCATGAATCTGTGGATGACACTTTTTTTAAGACCAACCAACTCCATAACCCCAGTCAATTATAATTATGTTAGTACTTTAACTGTTGCTAATGATTAATGAGACAGTCTTGTTGTGTAGTTGTTGAAGGGTGGCACATTGCAGAGGTGAAAGTCAGCCATTTAGCTGTCCTGGATGCCATCCAGCCACTCTTATTCACTACTCACTAGAGTAAGGGTGTCCAAAAATGTGTCAGCTGTATCTGAGCTCTTGTTGGTTTGGGGGATCAGCCCTTATTAATTAAAGGAACGGTTTGCCCCACAAAAAGTTGAAATTAGTTGAAAATATACTTATAACAGAGTTTGGAATATAGCATATCACTTGCACACTAATGGAGCCTCTGCAGTGAATGGGTGCCGTCAGAATGAGAGTCCAAAAAACATCACAATAATACACAAGTAATCCACACAACTCAGTTCAGTCTAAAGTCTAAGAAACAAATCCACCATTTAACTTCAAACCAAAGTCTCCAGTGCTGCAGTGGATAAAGAAACTGTAACTAATTGGTTTCACACAATGGTAAAAAAGAAGCTATTATTCAGTTTGCTTAATGCTATACACAGTGTGCAAACTACAGAAATATTGATGACTCGTGTCAGCACAGGAAAGCAGATTCATGGGGCGTTTAATGGTGTTTCCTCTGCCCTCTAAAACCCAAATTCATGTCATGTCTTCAGACTGTATTCAGACAATGCATGTTGTCAGTGAGTTGACAGGGCTGTCGATGTGGATTACAGTGTTGGTAGTACTATTTTAGGATATGCAGGAACGATGCCTTATAGGTAGGTGTTCTGAGGTTAAGGCCAACCAGCCAATCACAATAATCCTCTGGTCTGCTCATTTCACCGTAACAAATGCATTTGTTTGTATGTCATGGTGAGAACTTTACATTGACTTCTATTGTTTTATCGCATACTTTTAAAAGTAACCTTCAAATTGGCATTTTGCATTGTACAATTTCATTATGATTTTAGTTGTATGTGAACTGCTGCCTGCTCTCAACAGTGTAGATGGTTTAAGGTTTTACTTTGCCATTTTTGTCCTTCCAGTGTTGGCAAAATCCAGGCCACATAAACACACACACACAATGCTATAAGTGAGTTCACTCACCTGGTAAATTGGTTGTTGTTCAGGTGCAGTGATTGAATTCTTAGGATGATTTCGAAGTCTTTATCCCTGTGAACAGCTTTATAAATTGTCTGATCTTTGGAGAAAATTATGTTCTCTACAAAGTTCAGATCTATTGAAACTTTTTGAATCAACGCAGAAAAACATTTATTTTGAGATGCTAGTTAATTCACGAGTTCCCACTTCCTCATTAATAATAATAATAGGCATGTTTGGCGAACTGAGATCCTGGTGGACTCCGAGCCCTAGAAGATTAACCCCTAGGAAGCGAGGGCTGGTTAGAGCTCGGAGCCCAGCCTGGTCACCACGTGCCCCCCGAAAGGTAGAACATTGAGGACAGCGCCAAACACGTCCCCCCAAAAGGCTGATGATTAGAGAAGGCTGGACGAGATGGATTAAATTACTAGTTCTTGTTGACTATCCTTGTGGATGCAAGCCTGTGACTGAGGGTGCTAAACTTCTGTTTGGAATTGTCCCATGCGGGAGTGGCATATCCTGGAAAGACCGTCCTCTGTGGGGGGCTCCGACTTTTGAGGTCCACCACTAATGCATGGGGTGTGTGAACGTCCCTTGCGGGAGCGGTCCGCAGTTGTGGGTGACGGCTCCTATTTCGGAGGTCCTCTGACATGGTAATGCTTGTGAATGGCCTTATCTAGTCGGAGCTACCAGACTGAGGGTGCATTATGTACATCCTTTGAAGGAGTGTTCCGCGATGGTGGGTGCAGCTACCTGTTGGGCGAACCCCCTGTGCTAAAGGTGCGGAACGTTCCATCCAGGCTGAAGCTGGTAAGCTTTGCTTTTGTGGATCGTTTGCTGATGCAGGGGTATAAGGAAATTGGAAAGGGTGAAGAGAGGCGTAACCTGGGATGAGTACAGCTTAGTGGGCCAAAAGAGGCGGGCGGGCAAGGCTAAGAGATGCAGGTAAGCCATGCTTGGGAAAAGACCTGAAGATAGATTGGAGGATCATCAAATGATAGGAGAGAAGTGAAGGTAAGGTGAATTAGCTGAGGAGTTTAAGGTGGGGGTTTGAAGAAGAAAGGAGGCTGGGAGAGGGGACATGATGGTCCTTGCTGCTGATTGGGTAAGAGAGAATGGGGAACTGGGGGAAAGGAAAGGGAATTATAGGGAAAAGGTAGGAGAGTAGCTGAGGGGGATAGGAAAGGCTGGGTGGAGGCCGATGCGGGATCGGTATAAGCGTGCATTGGTCCAGGGGGCAACTGAGATAAAGCAAGATTAGGGTTCCTGGGAACCAGACGATCTGGGCAATATGCTGGAGGGGCTGGCTAGAGATGAGGAATTTGGTGGTTGTTGGAAAGAATCCAACAAATAGCTTCTGAAAGCATATAGAACATTTTGGGGCTGCTTTTGCAGCCGAAAGGTGAGGCGGACTGCGAAATAGAAGCTATTTCGACAACAAATACCGAACAAATGTCAAAAATCAGGGTGGAGGGGCATGACTTTAAAGGCAGAAGTGATATAGACCTTAGCCAGACAGGCTCAGCGCCCAACGTTTTTTATCATGACGATGGCTTGGTCAATATCATGGTAATTAAAGGAAAATTCATCTAAAGGTATATGGCTGTTAATGCCTGGGATGGCTGAATTGTGCGAGGAGGATAGGTCAATGATGAAGCGTTTTTTGCCTGAAAATTTTCAAGTTGCAATTCCAATTGGGCTGATGCGAAAAATGTTGAATGGGGGAGTTGAAAATGGGCCAATCATAAAATCAGCATCCAGTTCTTTTTTAATCAGAAGGTGGACAGAATCTGGATTGGTGGTGGCGGACTGCAGATTAGGGTAGATATGAGAATGGGAAGGGAGGCAGCTTATGCCTGGGTGGAAACCCTGCTTCAGACCTATTAAGAGATAATTGGTAAAGTCTGGATGGATAGACAGTTCAAAAGACTGGGCCGGAGGGGCGAAACGATTTGACGAACATAGCTGGAAGATCTGGTTAGGGAAGGATCAAGACAGGGAGGAATGGAAGGATTGATAAAAGGGCATGTAATGGAAGAGTGGGAGACCGATCTGCAGATCGCACATGAAATATTGCGGCACCCGGTGAACACATAGTTATATAACTCCAAATCTAGGGCTCCCCAATAAGGACACTGATTCCACTGGGCAACACTGATGGAGCATTTTGCAGAAAACAGCTTGTGGTATGTGTAGAAGTGCAAGCCTCCGTATGACAGCATGAGTTCAGCGATGATTGCGAGATTGTCGCTAAGCTCGCGCCTCCTGTGTAGATAGACAGAGAAGATATCAGTGTATCTATTGAAAGCGATAGAGAATTCGGTAAATGTCAGAATGCAAGAGAGGTTGTTGTTTGAGTTTTTTAGAGTAACCCGAGTAATCACCGCAATCTACTTGGCGGTCTGCGGATGCAGGGGAGATGAGAGAAAGGAGAGTAAAAAGGTCTATATCTGCACCTGCCAATATCTGTGCACTGATGGATGGTGAGATGGGGGTGGGCTCCAGTGCTAGGGTGTTGGAAGGCATAGGAAGTGGCTGTCTGCAAGGTGAAAGATTGGCGAGGGAGGGATGCATGAGGGGGAATGGGAGGGGCTAGGAGGTGGGTGGGAGCTGTGCTAGCAGAGGCAGAAGTAGAAGGAAAAGAAGGGAAGGAAGAGCAGGACGGAAAGTTAAAGGAAGAGTTGGTAGGGAGAAAAGAAGGGGGGGGTGTGGGAGCTGCGTGGTACTGGGCAGGTTGGCTTAGTCCAGGTGCGGTGAAATGCACTTGAGGCTGGCTGATATAGGTAAGGTGGGAAGGCGGCGCTGGCCAATTGAGTGGCTGGGGAGCTGGTGTATCCTGATGCCTGGCTGAGGGTTCGGCTTAAGGAATAGCGGCTGGCGGAGCAGTGGAGCTGGCTAGGAGTGGGTCCGATAGTTGGTATTGGCTGGTGGATGGTTCCGGGGCTGGAGGAATGAGGAGTGCTGGAAGGAGGGTGGCAGTGAGCAGAAGCTGGAGTAATTCCTGACTGCTGAGTGTTGTAGATCACTAATAAATCCGCCTTATTCGATTTTTGGCAAAATCTAATACCGGCTTTGGCTAGGGCTTGGCGGATGGTCCATTTCTCCGGTATTTGCACTGATGAGCGAGCTGATGTAAACGAGGAGGCCAGGGAGGTTTGAGGGTTTCTTGCTTGAGTCCTCCACCAAGTCTCTATGATATTCATAGATTTAAAAAAAAATCATCAGTCAAATAATTTATAAAATTACCATCACCTCTTCTCAACAACCTGCATGATTTGATGCATCATACTTGTTTTGTAGCACAATCGCTCCGGGACGAGTTTAATACTTAACGCTAGTGGTTTTGAAAAACCCTTTATTTTTAAAACAGAAATCGACGTTGTAATCCGCCTCCACACCTGCCTTAGCCTGAGCTTTGTTTTCAAGTTAAAGCAGTTGTGTAGGCGTATTACTGTGTTGACTTCTATTGTAAATATGTTCACAAATGATGCTCAAGCAAACAAAAGCAATGAATCATATAAACATTCATTTCCATTTTTTTTCTGTTTTCTGGGCAAGACATGCTTTTCATAGCTGAAGTTGTTTCAGCATGAAGCAATCATGAATGTGTCTGCTTGTCCACTACACAGTCAGATATCTCAAAAGATGCAGCATGATATACAGTAGAAGAATGAATGAAGATTATAAATCAATCTCTATTCCAATACCTAGCTTTCTGCCTACATAGGATTCATTTAGGCGCCATAGCCTCACTCATGAAGCACAAGGCTTTCCCCAAAGTAGAATACCTTGTTTTGTTCGTTTTGGCCAAATGTTTGCCTATAACACCATGTGAACACTTTTGAAGAGTCAAACTAACGGATAGTAAAAAAAAAAGTATATGTGGTCCCAGTGTAGAACCTTGTGGGCCGCCACTTAAAATTTGCAGAGGTTGAAGTAATATGAACAATTCTCACTGAGAACGTTCTTTTATGAAAAACTTATATAAACTGATATACAACACACAGTGGATACCATGTTGATCAGTAAGAATGGCATAATCAATTTTATCCAAAATTTTAAGATCATTGGTCATTGAAACACACACGCACACACACACACACACATATATATATATATATATATATATATATATATATATCATATATCATAAACTGTATCATATCAATATTAGGGTGACCATATGTCCTTTTTCAGTCCTATTAAAAACACAATTTTACTTAATATTTATATAGTATCAAAGGATTGTGACAAATTGATTTGCTACCTATGTAGACTTTTCTAAATCAGTTAATTGTAGGATGCTGCAGTTGTAGACAGTAGACAATAAGTCAGCTCATATGGTTTTGGAACAAAGCCATTTAGTCTCATCTGTGGCATATCAGAGTTGGTGTTGATAGAAATGACATGGTAGAGTAGATGGAGTCAGCGGTAGTCTGTGAGTATTGCAGCTGACACAGGCAGAGAATTAGTGACGTTAATCTAAACCTCGATGAAGTGACAGCATGTGGGGTACGATGTGACAAGGGTGTATGGCACTGGCACTCAGACATTTCCTATCGCGTTCCTCGCTGGCATACAACTGTGCCAACATGCTGGTTCATGACACCATATCTCTGAGCCCTCTGTGAGCTTCTAATCAGATCATAGGCCCTTAACTGTCATGTCTCAGTGGGAAAGAGGCGCTGTGGGAAGTGCACTTGTTCTCTTACACCAGTTCAACGGGGTAAAAGGGCATTGTGGGACAGCGTTTCAGGGTCACACTGTCTAACTGGCGGGTATGGTTATGCATGCTAATATATTTATTGAACTACAATATTTAATTATACATTTACAATGTTTACATAATGTTAAAGACGTCGCATCTGCATTTGTATTGAAAAGTAACGTTTTGTTTAGAACCATAATTGCGACTTTTTACTTGTAATTATGAGTATATATTTCACAATTCAGACTTCGAAATTCTGCATTAATATCTACCGTATATAATGCAAACAAAGTTGTATTGTGAGATACTCCTAAAATTGAAGGAAACATCAGCTTGAGATGTTCACAGGGTCACTGGCTGAGTGCCAGCCTCATTTCACTGGGAAAGAGGTATCAGTGCAGCTGTAAAACTTATGCGTATTTGTCCATGTATAAATGTCAGACCTCAGTACATTTGACTGCTGCTGTGATATTAAACATTCCACTAATGAATTTGTTCAGGTTCGGGTCACTAAATCCAGATCACACTGAAACGGCATGGATGTAATTACACACGTGTCTATCCACTCTCACTGGGCTCTTCAGAGTGCAGCCCTTTATTGTGCGCTTTAGTCAGAGAGGTTTGTTTTCTCTTTCATGACAGTCAGTGTTCCCATTTTGAAAAATGTCAGAATAAAATGGAGCCTTTAAATACAAAAGAGTCAATGGTTGTTTTGTGGCACTTGTAAATTATGAGTGAATGCTCGATGTAATGCCAGTTTCTCTTAAGAGACAATTATAGTCACCTCTGTAATTACATTCTCTATTGAATTTAAATAGTATTGAACCATGAAAACTGTTGGAAATAAAAATAGTAATTTTGAATGATTAGTGGAGCACAGTTACTGAGACCTCTTCGTATTACTAGACACGCTTCATATTATTGTGTTTATGTTATATTATTCTTGCTGTTCTGTTTCGACATTTGGGTCGGTTATTGTTTAAAAAAAATCATATTTCTGTTCAGCAATGACACTGATTGATTATAATTGACAATAAACACTTTTACTGAATTGGTTAAATGCTTGTTACCTTGTTACTGTAACCTTTTTACAGTTGCTTGAATAACTACTGCTTCTTAACAAATTAGCTTAAATAAAACAGACTAGAAATTGCTGACAGACTTCATTCATGAGCACTGGAAATAAAGTCCCGTGGGCTGCTAGCATAAAGCTAACGGCATGTTTTGTCTTTGTACAGTATCTCATTACCAACAGCCTCTGAGCCACTAGTCATTATTTTGCACTTTTCACACCAGATTTTATGCGTGGCCTTTGGTTTTGTTTAATAAGCTCAAACTGCATCTGTGCCAGTTACTTTTTTTAACCACCGTTGGCAGAGATTGGTTTAAAGATGTGATCTGAGAGTTGGCTAAAGTTGCAGCTTTAGGTATGCTCGAAGATATCCATTTGTCGGTTTTTTCTTGTTAAGCAAGATTAGTTTAATAGGACTCAAGTGCTATTCCTGGGCAATATTCCCCAGCTTCCTTCTAACTGAATTCCAGCATGTGCTTGAGGCAAGGTCTCAGGTGTTGAAACTGTCACTCAGTGTTAGCGCTGTGTGAGGCAACAGTGGGGGGGGATGAATTTTTAAATGGCTCTGGTGCACATAAACTTTCCTGACCCACTGGCTGAATTTTAATTTGCTTGTAAAAAAAAAATGATCTGTGGTGTGTTGCTTCACATGTCAAACAACTAAATTGCTAACAGCTTTTTGAACAGCTAAATTTACATTTTTAAATTATACTTAATATTAATGGCAGATTTATTTTCCTAAAGACAAATGAAGAGTTCAGATGCAAAAGCTTCTAAGTACGTCTGATGTTTTTCTTTAAAATTTGCATTTTTTTCTGACTACTTGGTATAGGTTTCTATGTAAGTACTTGTACTTCTAAAAGGCTTGAGGCTGGCATTTAGTACAATTGAAGTGAAAGTACTCGACGAACATATACTATGTGTAAAGGGCATGCACTTAGCATGGTTATTCCATTTTTTTCGTCATTAATTACTCATCCTTATGTGTTCCAAACCTGTAAGACCTTTGTACATCTTTTTACATCTGCCTTAAATTCAGATATCAGATCGTGGGATGAACTCTAAAAAGTGCTGCCCTTTTTATTTGGTTAAAACATGTATGTGTTGAAAACAGCTAAAAATGTAAATGTGACATTCTGTAGTTTTGTCTCATATACATCTTTTAATCATATTTGAATCATTTAACAAAAGTTCACAATTATGGATAAAATCATTTTTGCATTGTGCATTCCAGTTAATCTCAATCTAACTGCAGTTGGGTTATTTTGATTAGGTACAAAAAAAACATTAGCTAACTAACACAATAAAAACATGATAGCAGTAAAACGCATACCCGAAGAGTTTTGTCTGGGCCACACAAACCTAACTAATCATTCTGATGGATTTCTGCAGGATGACAAGAACATTAGATTTAAGCTGAAGGGCTGCATAATGCCTTTTTTTTTATCTATTTGAGGTTTTAGTATGCAGTGAGCATGGTTTGTGGTGGCCAGTATGATGGAAAAGATGTGAAATTTAAGTAAATACGTTTGTTTGCTGAAAATATTTAAATATTGAACATGGCGGACACAATTTTATTTTGGTAAAATTACCTCTAGTGAAATGACTGCTCACCCGTCAAGTTTTATAACATAGTTTGTAAGTTTAAGACAGGCATTTGGCTCTCTCCAAATGTAAAGTCATCTGAAAGATTGAAATAATAAATTATGACTCAGCAGAATGATTTGTTTTTGTTCTATGCATTGGTCAGGGGGTTTTCAGAAAGTTTTGTGATTCTTAAACAAGATTACGGTATAGCTCTTTGTGCTTGTGTCCTGGAGATGGATGGTAGGGGAGAGATAGGCCTGCTAATCCAGTTCCCTCATTCAGTTTTATAAATGTACCATTTAAAGTAAACAGATGAAAAATGAAAACGCCACAAGAGTGTGAACTGATCATGACATGGAAACAAATCATATTCACTGGCCCACAGGAAATAACAGATTTGTGACAGCAAGATCAACAGTGAGGTTTTTTTTTCTTGTGGCTCGCCAGCCTGTATAGTTTTGATCGCCCTGCAAACATTTTCACAGATCTAACCAAGAATCTCTATGTAAAATAAATAAAGAAATAAATAAACAAAGAATATATATTTTTAACCTACAGTACTTAAGATGAAGCTAAAATGGTATGCGCTAGAAAACAACCAGGCTTCTGAAACCTTGCTCATTTATTTAGTGAATGTCTACCTATAGTGGATTTTCTTGAAGTTAAACAGTAACACTGACTCTGGAGGTATGCAATAAAAAAATAAAGAAATAAATAAAAATATGTATGCAATAAAAAAAATTATTTAAAAAAACGGTATACGGTATACATTAGAAAATTGTTTTTCAAAAGATTGTAGTATGTTTTACAAAAAAATCAGTCTTTCTACTTTTAATTCAATGTTTTTTTCTTTGAACAATTAGTGAAATTTACTAGCAGTTTCTATGTGAGAATAGCTTTGTTTTTGATTTTTTTTTTTTTTTTCAGTGAAATTTCATGGTAAAGCATAGTACAATGAGGATTTTTTTTTCTTTTAACAATATGTGACAAGTTGGGAGTGAGACAGTGTTGAAATTAACCAGCATTTTACTTTTAGTGATGATTAAAATGACCTAAATAAAGGAAATTGTGCCAAAACGTTCTGTGCATGTGCATGTTATAGATTGTGATAAAAGTCATCAAATCATTATTTTTTAAATTGAATTTGTTTCCGAAGCAACCAGATGATTTGTCTTATATTCACCACAACAAGCTGAATGAATTTAAAGATCATTTAACATGCTTGTCCCAGCCTGCCCAGAGACTGGAACAGAATGGAATTTGAAACGTTTTAGCCAAAAATGTTTCCATGGTAAAGGTGTTTTTTGCAGAAACGTTTCAGATTTCGTTCTGTTCTCCGACTACGGCTGAAATAGGGGTGGAATGTGGATCGATAAGCAGGTGAGTATCTGTTACTGCACTTTAGGATGCCAACACACAGATGCATAGCTTCTTTGCTGCTTACTTCATAGGGGTTTAGACAAATCATACAAAATCATGAGTGAGGTCATACAAATTTGTACGAATTACCACGAATTTGCCACCTCAGTAAATACATATGAACTGGTTGTGAGACTGTGTTATAAGTGTCATAAACTATCATGAAGTTGTCTATGACTTTTCTTGCAAAAGAACTATTTTTCCGTATAAAAATTCTGAAAAAATATCAATCCAGAATAAATGTTTAATGGCAAATTTTAAGCCGTTGGTTTGAGTTGTATAGTAGAATATTATTCAGAAATTAAACTGAGCTTGTAGCAATCCATTCTGCGGCTGCATGTTGTCTTTCCTGTGATGCATTAGAGGGTTAAAAAGGGAAATTCTGTCATGATTTACTCACCCTCATGTTGTTCCAAACCTATGACTTTCTTTTTCTGTGGAACTGTATCAACTCTTTTTTTATATCCATACAATGGGAATCATATTCATTAAGAAGCAGAAGCAAAAAAAGTAATTCAGGTTTAGAACAGCATGAGGGTGAGTAAATGATGACAAAAAGTTATGCAGCTTATGTAGATCTATTTCTAGGATTCAGTCTGCATCTCTTCCATCTGTTACAGTCATGTTCCATTTTAACATCTCTCTCTAAACCGTGTGAGTAATTGAGCTGGATGTGTTTTAAGGGTTAGTGTATACTGTCTGCTGCTATCAGCTTAATCATGTAAGCCAGAGCTCGGAGCAAAGACAGTGACAGTCTGTGACCTTCCTTTGCCCAGAAGCTTCTGCAGAAAAGTGGGATAATGAGAGTGTTGTTTTTATACTGTAGATCGGCAGTGCAGGTCTTAATTGCACGGCAAACATTCTTTGTTCTTGTATGCTATCCTGATTGCTCACATTCAGCAAACAGTGAGATGAGTTTAGGGAGCCAATGAGGCTCACACTGCTTGCATTATTACTCAACATGATGTTTGCAGCTTTAATCAATGGAAAAAACAACAACATGGGGGGGCGTTCCAGTTCTTACTCTTGCTTTGGGAGGGGGGGGGGGGGGGTGTTGAATGTGACCAAAATATAGTCTTGTTGCAAGGCATTTTATATTATGCTGACTGTATGCATTTCCTAAAAATCAGCTAAAAAGTCCACTTTTGAGTATCAATACCACAAAATTTGGGTTTTATTTGCCGTAATTTTTACATGCACGTTCATGAGTTTGGGTAGTTTCGTGAATTTTGCAACTGTCAAGTGAGTGGAACTGACTGTCATAAATGTATCACTGTTGCAGTTATAGAAAAATTCATTTCTTAAAGGTAAAAGTTGTGACATTACATGGCAACCATAAACAACTGTATATGAACCAATGTAGTAACAATGTGTCAATATTAAATTGCTTTTATGAAGCTGTTAACGTCCTTGTTACAGTGTAGTTATAAATTTAAGTACTGAGTAATATTTAGTAACTATGGGCCGGTTTCCAGAACAGGGTTTAAGACTAGTCCTAGATTAAAATAAATGTTAAGAGCTGTTTAAACTGGAAAAGGCTTGCACTGAGAT
>JAUCMS010000062.1:3285913-3298261 GCA_032357445.1 Enteromius radiatus
ACTCACAAGATGAGCAATACATATCGCGCGATGATTATCGTGCAGCCCTAAGTCATCAGCTTTATAATACCTCCAGAACGCAGACATACGCGTCAAGCTGCTTGCGTGTTCTACTTTAAACCAGTAGTGTCTTTGCAACAAAGCGATGTCATGCTTTTCTCGTTTCACATTCCCTCCTCTGCCCCGTCTCCCGCCTCGTTTCGCCTTGCACCTTCCTGCTCCAGGGGGTCCGAGTCGGACGCTGAGCTCAGCCCTCGCTAGGGTTCAGATTACTAGGGTTCTGAGTCCACTGATCTCCCGGCTCGGCCCCTGGACAGGACGCTAAATTTTATTATCATAAGGAAGCACGAACACGTGAACAAATATTGACTGAAGAACAAAACCTGGGTAAATCCAACTGTGTGGTCTGACCTTCTGGTGAATTTAATTGATCAAGAAAGTCTTACCAGCAAAGCCAGTTAAAAGTCTGGGTTAAAAACAAACCAGCATCGACAACTAATCAGTGATCATATATACTTTGGTGTTGTTTTTCCCGAAAGCACCACAACCGTAACACAAAACCCGTCGTTTTTAAATAAACATTAGCATTGCATAGTTGTCTGGTTAGTTTATTGTTAGCATCACATGGACTGAAATAGGTTATGCTCTAATAAGCAGGATAACATGCATTACAAAATGTATCTGTCATTCCATATATACAGTTCTACATGCTTTCATTTGCTTGTCAAGCAAATGAAAGCAGCATTTTAAAGAGTGTGCATATTAAAAAGGATGGCGTTAGAGGGACCCTATTATTGAATCAAACATCTCTAAATAATGCAAAACCATGGAGAACAAATATAGCAAAGTTTTCCTCAGATGCCATGTCCCTTAATCTGAAGTTATTACTTCATGACATTAATAATGACAGTCTTCTATTGTTGAACCAATGTGGTTTAAATGCCTGATATGCAACAAAGTTGTCATGACTACATAATTTCTTCAACGAAAGATGTAAGTTGTACATTTTAGGGGAAATGCTGCCTTGGATATTTCAGAAGCAACTTTTTCAATTGTTTATCTGTGTTTCAGGGGCTGTTGGTAGCCATCTTATATTGCTTCGTCAACAAGGAGGTAAATTTCGATTCAATTTTATTGCTGTAAACAAAAGATGGCTCCATCTTCACATGGCTGTTTCCTAAGCAATCTTCTTGATTGGTCAGGTTCAGTCTGAGATTCTGAAGAAATGGAGACGTTGGAAGCTTGGACGGGACATAGAGGAGGAGTACCGTCACACCTACAGCCAGTCCCTTCAGATGAAGAGTGGCAGCATCATGGTCCCGCCTTCCAACCTCTCGCGGCTGCCTGATATCGCTACCACTACCTCTCGGCTCGGCAGTCCAGAGGAGAAGCAGATGCTGGTGTCCAACAGCCAGAATGGATTGCAGTTTACCTCCACACCACAAGATAGTTCCACCTGCAGTTCGATAACAGAGGACATAGTAATGGTGGACAGAGGCAAAGTTTGTAGCGTTCAACAGGACAATGTCTAGAGCAACCTGTGAGCTCCAGATGTCTCGCAGAAGAAGACCTTTAGCCCAACCACCCTCGCTTCTTCTGGCTGAAGGTCCTGAAGCAAGGAGCAGGAGATGTGTGAGTGTGTGTGTGTGTGTGTGTGTGAGTTTGTGAGAGCACTGTCCTCTCTGATGGACACATGATGGACACCCGTTCATCACGTTACATGGTGCTCAGTTGACACTGTCCCAGTCAGACAGGATCAGCAGTGAGCAGAAAGTGGACACATGTTAAGAAAGATTTGCACAAATGTACATGCTAACAAACTCAATGATGAAGAACAGAGTCTTACCTCTAGTCTTATATAGCTGTCTGTGATGTTGACAATTAAGTAGAGAAAACCCATTGGGACTGCAGGGTCCAAAAGGAGCCATCGCAAGCAAACATATACAACCAGCACCTCTGGATGAGTGGAAGATTAAGAAAGAGATACACTTAACTTAACTGACTAAACCGGGTAATGCATTCCAGAGCGCATAATATTCATTTGAACTGAACCCATATTTCCCTGTAGAAAAGACCAACTTGGACCTGAATTTCCTTACAGGTTTCTGCTTACAGTATATGGTGCCGATGGACCAGCAAAACCAAAAATGGGTGAAGCTGATTAATCAAGGACATTCTGCTGGTTAAGTAAGCGAAGAAGCCTTGTGGTGACACCAACACACCAGCATTTTTGTTTGCATATATTTTGGAATCAATTGACGCTTTTGGGTACATGTAACACGTAAAGCTGTTTTTGTGTAGTTTCATTAAAACCATCTTTGTCTTTGTTAGAAATTAATTGCCAAGCTAAAGTATAGATCTAGACTGACCAAGTATTGACAGGTATTGCCCGTGTGCCTTTTTCTGTAGGTCATAGACCCGGATATTAAAACAAAAACACAAAGATTCACCTTGCAGAGAAAGTGAAGTACAAATCAGTCACCCAATCTTCAGCTGCTTAAAGCAGATTCTATACAGCGAACATTAGATGAATGTGCCACTATTAATCATATGATTTGCACCCTTCAAGGAAATATGCTTGGTATGCTCAAGCATGCAAAATACAACCATATGTGAATTGCTTCAAAGGGTCTGGGTCTATGCCTTAATGGAGTAGCATGAGAGATCTGATTCCCCTGTGTCAGTGATCAGAGCAGATGACTCTCCATCAGACGTTGATATGTTCAGTATTAGTTAGCAACTGCTTCTTTTCTTGCATACTTCTTATTTCCCAATAGACATTCAAATTATTTGCCATAGAGCTTTGAAAGATGTTCAGGAAGTGTGGGAGGAACTGCAGGGAGGAGAGCCAGAAAGCGAAGAGAAAATTTAGAACAAATTAAAAACTTACACATCGATCAAAACAGTTCCTCGCTCAGTTTGTCATGCTCAGTTCAATATATGACATGCTATTAAAAAAAACATACACTACCGCAAAACACTGAAATGAGATTGTGGTGAAGCGCGGAGGTGAAGTATGTAATTTCTGCGACATTAGCGCCGCCAAATCTTGTCAGTTGAGCCGTGACAATAACAGAGGTTGGGGTGGGACTTTTTTGAACCAATTGGTTAAGGTTTGTGTGGTTAATGTTAGCAGTTAATCCTGGTGGTAGATGGTGTAACTATGCCATTATAGAGATGAAAAAATCATGTCGATCTTACATGTCGAGCAACTGCATTTAAGTCGAATGAGAATGCTAACAGATGGGATTTCTCCGTTATTGAAATGAGCTTGCTCTGAACATTTGGAAACATGAGAGTCTTCAGTTCATTTTTAAAGTTTATTGTCACTAATGACGTATTAATGACTTACTTCACCTTTAATGACAATGAGCAGCTGATGCCCCATATTGTGGCATTTGTGTGCATTATGATGCACATTTATATTTTCTTTAGATCATCATCCAACACGCGATGATAATGACAATGATTTTAGCTGATAACTATGTGGGGCAATTTGCACAATTTTAATTTATAATTGTTAAATATGTAGATATCGGTAAATGCCTGTTGAGATTTGTAATGACTTTGTTTTGTGATGTCTGTTGTTTGTGCACATGGTGTGTATTTTGTGCTTGTGTGTGCTTTGTGAGAGTGAGAGAAACCTTTAGATCCTGGTTTAGTGTTCAGTTAACTAAAAAGAGAAATTACTGGCATTTTCTAACCAACTTTGCCTTTTGAGTGAGATAATTCGGTCCTTCTGTGGTAAAGGTGAGATGAGTGGCTAATTTATAATAACTGCAGATGAAAGACTCTTCAGTGCTTACAAAGTGCTAAACGTTGGACTTTTTTCAAAGAGGGAAATACCACAAGGGATCAAAGACCATTAACTTATTTGTCTGAGGTTGTCTGCCAAAACAAAAACATCCTGTTGAATATTTCAAACCGATTTTCAGAAACTGGCATCATGTAAGGTTATCTAAGCATAACAGTAATCGTGGAAGTCGATAAATCATGCTTACATGAGTCTGCCTTCTATTTCCATGTGAGTGTAAGGATTCTGTTTCTTGCAGCCAAACTAGAGTGACGCCAAATTTTTCAGCGAGGGAGGCAAAGCGTCTGTTATGCTCATCTCTCTGCATTTAAACTTCAGAACCTCTTGGAATATCTAGGAATGAATTTGCCAAGAGCGTCCCAGGAGAACCCAAGCCATGCTTTGGAAGCAGGAGAGATGGAAAGCTGAATTTGTGTAACAGAACATGCATTTGATGAACTGAACCCATTAATTTTAAGTATATGAATGGTAATGATGTTGCATCAAAGTATGATATTTCAAAACTTATATTGATGAATATATAGGAATAGCTTTCTCAAACATTCAAAATTTGTCATTCATTTATAATTGTTTCATCCCTGTATTTTTTCTCTATCGACAGACCAAACATTTAAGTTGTTGTGACAATCTTCCCTTTTGCTACAGCTTTTGAACCTCAATTGCCATTTTCATATAGGTTGTTTTGCATTTGGCCTCATAACGCGTGAAAATCCGATTCTCATAAAAATACTTTGGTTTGTTTCTCACCTAAAGCTATTTTATGACTTTAGAAAACTTGAGTTTAGTTCAAACATCACATTAACATGGTGCTTGGCCGTACAAAATCATCTAATTTTCTTGCATAGATGTCTGATATCTCTGTTGAATTGTCATTCAATTATTTGACAGAATTGACAACATTTTCCATTTTGAGTGAACTTGCTACTACTCCTATTTCACGTAATTTTCTTTTCAAAAATGTCATAAAAAATCCTGTTTGCCCCTAAAACCTCTCTCTCTTTTTTCTTTGACTGCAGTGTCTTTGGTTGAATGTATTGAAATGTATTGAATATATCTTGGTAAGAATTCCCCAATTTTTTATTATTATTTTAATTTATCAGAGTGTTGATGTTTTATAGTACACCTCAGCTACGTTGCAGATGACTCATGCAAAATAATAAATCTAGAGCACTCCCATTACAATCAAATACAGTGTCTAAAGAAACGGTATAGAAACTCATTGTAATGGGTGTGTTCTAGTTTTGAGTTGTGTAGTTGGCTTGCTTGTAGAAGGGCTGCTGGTATGGTTGGCCAGATATGACAGAGAAGGCCTGCCATGCTATAGATTAAAATATGTGCTTGTGTAATGTTTTTTGATTAACTATGGTATCAAGACGGTGACTAAATAAATTTGAGTTTAAATATATGTAAATAAATATATATATATAGTGTGGTTTGTCTTTAACTATTGCTATGAATTTATGCAATGTCATTCATACACGTTCAGACGATCTGTTTACACTTCACCGATTAGGGGTGGAACTCCACACTTTTTTTTTCTTGTTTCTTAGTACAAAATCACATAAAACCTTATAAAATAGATATATTTTCTTATGAGATCGAGTTGGTTTATATTTTGAGTTTTGGCTTAAAGTCCTGACTAGATTGACTAGACTACACTAAAACTATTTGAAAGTAACATACCTGAACTTAACAGCTACCTTAAAGGGATAGTTTACGCAAAAAAAAAAAAAAAAAATGATGTTTGTCTGGTTACCCTCAGGGCATCCAAGATGTAGGTGATTTAGTTTCAATAGTAGAACACAAGCACAAAAAAAAAAAATGAAACCCTGTGCCTCATGATGACCACTGACATTCCTAATTGACCTATCGATAAGCCCCCTCCCTCAAACGCAGATGACCCGATGGCAGTCGAATATCAGTTGCACAGAGAGTGGATGCCAGACGCAGATCTGTAGGTTTCACCTCCATAGGGAAACACTGGAAGAACCAAAGCTTGCATCGTTTTAATGAGGTTAATGCTTCAAAAAAAGAAAAAAAATATGTGTCTGGGGTACTTGTATCTTGGATTCCAGGTAATAGGAATGTAATTGATTTTATTCAATTTCCTGAATCTGAACAAAACAGATGAAAATGTCCCTAAGTATTTACCTCAATCCAAATAAAGATTGTCGTGGTTGTCGTACACTCATTAATTTACTATTTTAATCTGCTCAAGCAGAACATTAAAACTAGAGACATTAATGTTAGTGAGTCCATGCTACTGAGTTATCCACCATATATATTTTAATCAAATGGAATATTTAATTCACTTATGGTGGCCTTCCGTTTCCAAAAATGTGCAAAAAAATCGTTGGACTAGGTTTTCGCACTGCAGCTGTCATTCTAAGACAGTAAGCAACTCTGTTTCTTTGTCCGAGGAAGCAACAGTAACTAAGGGGGGCAAGGGATTACCCATAAGTCAACTGAGATTGTAGATAGAGTGTCAATGATCCATATGAGAGATAGGTGGCAGTAATGCACTGATAAGTCTGTGATTAGCCATAAAGAAGAAGAAGAAGACGTGCCACGCACCGGCTGATGTGAACGCACTCAAGGCAGCTGGACATTATGGTGTATCAGAGGTAAAAAAAAAAAAAATATATATATATATATACTGTTCAGTTTCGACAGACTTATAGTTTTCAATTAGAATTCAATGTATCATCATGTTCTGCAGGGTTTAATTTGGTTTTGTCTGTGTATGTTTTTTTGACTCTTAAAGCCTTATTGAATGCTATTATGTTACTGATAGACTGCAACAATTTTATGTGTGTAGCTACTTATCTAGGATTCCCTGGGGGTAAGCAGATAAACATCACATTTTCATTTTTGGGTGAACTATCCCTTTAATACTTCAAAAACTGTACAATAACTATTTACTATCAATAAGCAGCAAATTAGAAGTTTGTTGAGGAAACTACAAAATATAGCCGACCATGTTCTATTATTCTGAGTACAGCAAGTGTTGTCAAGCTTCCTAAACAAATCCTGTGTTTACACTGGACTGGATTGTTAAGTGGACATGAATCCCTTCGGTGCATTAGCGCTTGGTTTTCAAATCGGTTTATTCATTTAAGGCTATAGGCCAAGCTTCTTTCCTGACTTTAACAAAACAAATCTGTCGGTTTCACCACAGATTTCTCACCTCTATGACTTTAATACCTTGTCCTCCCTGTTAAATATTGCTGTGCAGAGGAAAGAAGCACAGAGTGGAAAAGCAAATGCTTAGAGGTAGGCAATTGATGCTCTGGGGAACTGCTGTTGTGCTTGTGTGAGATTGATGCTGGAATAAGACCTGATATGGGCATTGTTATCACATGCTGCTTTTAAATGCTAGCATGAATCATCATTTATCATATCACCACATTGGTCTGCCTCACAGTGTGATTTACCATCTAGTCTTTTCTGTGTTTTCAAACCACATTGTTTGTTTGCTTCTATCCTGGCAACTGCACTCCTATTCAAGAGTGCTGTAATTCAAATGAGGTGGTCCATTATCAACCCCTTCTGTCCACTCGGCCCTACATCATTTATGCGCCATTCATTATGCTCTACTAGACTTTGTGGGCACTTGGAACAGAATTGCAGTCACTTACAGTATGTACTATCCTTATATAAATGCTTCGCTACATAGTGCATGATTTGTAAATTAAAGCACTTACATTTTTTTCATCACGAAACCAGCTACATATGCATGTTCTAGCATGGTAAACTTGCTTGGTAGCTCACCTGGTAAAACACTGCACTGGGTATGAATTGTAAAACATGGGTCAAGATAAAACAGATACAATCTTATGATCAATTACAGTTTTCCTCAGGTGTGCGTTACTTTTTAATACTTCAATGGCCTTACTGAAGTATTCTTACGTGAATAAATATTACAATATTTCAAGGGACACAACTTAAAACTGGATAAATGGACTTGAAAGGTAATGTGTGATGTTCACACGTTACGCACTTAAGTAATTTGTGCTGATTAATCTTAATGAACTAGGCTTCGAATGAGCACTTCGAGCTTTTGTTTACATCTGTACCTGCTGTTAAAAATAGGTCCATCAAATAATAGTAGAAAAGGCAGCGTGAAGTGCAATTTCCGTCCCTTTATTTCTTTATGCTCATGACGTACAGACATAATTGTCAAAAGTCATAATGACAATGATAGAGGGGCAATTTTGTATCTGCTATAAATATTGCTCATAATGGGACCATTGCTTCCTGTCAGGTTGTTATCGGTTCCATTAGAGCTTAATGGACTCATTCATGATGTGATTATGGGGCACTTCTTACACATGAAGCTCTTAAACCTCGTTCTCTGAGTTAAACTGGCTTACCTTGACTCATGTTGATAAAGTAAGTGGGTGAGTTTGTTCTGTTGTGTTTGTTTATCGGTAATTGTAAATTAGCCTGATATTCAGTCTCTGGAGAAACTTCAGTGTGAGGTAATACCGTAAGCGGCGTGGTGAATGCTTCTTTGGTCATTACCACAGTTAGCTTGTACAACGACTGAATAACTAATTTCTCATCACGACTCGAGCAAACATAATGAACGATAGGATAGGCCCGAGCTAATAAAATCCTCACTGTGATTCAGAGATCTTCTAATCTAAAGTGATCAGGTTTACCCAAAGCAATACACTCAAAAAAAGGTTTAGGTATTAGGTTCTCTGACTTGAAATGCATTATTCATAGAAGTGAGAGATTAAATCATGTATTTTGCCCACTTAGAGAACATGATTTATGTCCACACACCAGTTTAGTACCAATTCACTAGAAAAAAGTATTATCTTTTCCCTTCAGAGACTTGGTGTAAAATTGTATTATTATTTTGACCGGACTGCAGCTTTTTTAAAGCCTGAAAATGTGGAAATTTAGGTACTAATATGTACCTTTAAAGTACCAAACTGGACCCTTAGGGTACCTTTTGAAAAGATTCTGCCCTAGTGATTTTATACCTTTTATTTAAAAAAAATGTAGAGTATTTATTGTGAATCATTAAATGTTTTGATATGATTTGATCTTGCTCCGCCATGTATGAAGATTTAGTTTTCTCTGTATGCTGAATTCCAGTTGGGTCCTCATGACACTCAACCTTGAAGAGTGATGATATAACCTCTGTTTGTTCTGTCTATAGTTTTGTTTTGTTTTTTTTGGTTAGAAATGTTTACAGTTTGACAAGCATGTGATCATATTGTAAGGGAGTTAAATGCCACACAGAGGAACTCCAGGGTCATTCAGTCAGATTACAACTAGATTGCAATTTAATCTGTTGCTTTTGCTTATGTCTGAGAAAAAGACACTGTTTTCAATCATATATGAGTCTTAAAAAAACATTCTCTATGTTAGGGTTTTTAACCTGGGAGTATTGATTAATGGATAGTTACCTCTATTTGACCCAGAAGAGCTTCTTCCCATCCAGCGGTTTTAAAAGCAGGAGCCCCTCTCTTGTTCTCTCTCGTTCTTGCTCTCTCTTGTCTCACACTCTCTCCATCTGCCTGATCTCCTCAATGCACGATTGCCCTGGAGCAAAGATCTCAGTCACTTTAATTTGCGATGTAGAGTGCATATTTTTATCTGTGCCTTGATTTGTCTACTAATATGCTGGCAAATGCATTGCAATGGCTCATATTTAAATCACATATATCACACATATTTAAATCTCCTAGTCTGTACTCAAGGGGTTGATATTTAGGAAGCTAGCAGTAAACGTCAACATTTTATTTAACTTTCATCTGGACACTAAGCAATTACCTTTTTACATATATACAAATAAATACATCTGATATAAAAGGGGATATCAAATTTGCATATAAGTCTGCCCTTAAACAAATCAGGTAATGTATGTTAATTAAAACATCCTCTTCAATACCATCTGTTCAAAAACATACTGCACCACACATGCAAGACTTTGTTGTGAGCTTCTTGCATTCTGTTTCATTATTCAAACCAACTGTGAGAACAATGACAAAGTTATCTACTTTGACAAAATGCATGAATATGCTTTATATGCGAACAATTTGTTTATTTAATGGCGCACTCAGAGGCGGATACACTAAACAGCTGTGCCACACTGGCATGAGGTATTTCAGCGCGAAAACCTCCAGGAACTGAATGTGCCAATACAGCATTGTGCTGTGAATTTAGAAATTAAGTCATTGCTGTGCACTAAAACATCCCTCCTTTCTATGCGAAATTGACCTTTTACTAAATAAAATGCTCGCTACATAAAGCAGGGCATAAATGGGGTATTATTTTAAACTGTATAGTGTTAGTGTAACATGCTCATACTGGGTAATATCAAGGTATTTTGTGGTACTAGTCACTGTTGACAAACAGCATCTGCCATCAGGCTTTGAGGAATGATAAGTTAAATGAAAAGCACACCAGGGACCACACATCAGCTTTTAAAATAACTTTGCCTGAAAATGCATTCATTATCTCTCTTGGTGCTCCATCTGTCACTGAGGACAAGTCTACATCGTTTCATTGTGATGCAGTTTGTCATCTGGAAAGCGCAGCTCCTTCAGCTGGGTGCGTTGAGCCTGAGGGTAGAAAACAGAAGCTCAAGAGTTACTCAACAGCTGGAGACAGAAAGCGTGACAGACAAACAGAACACGGAGTGACAATAAGAGACAGAAGGGACAGCAATTTGCCTTGCATCTACCGGACATGCTCAAAGGGATAGTTCAGACTAAAATGAAATTTCTGTCATCACTTGTTTACCTTCATGTTGTCCAAACTCAATTTCTTTTGTGGAACCCAAAAGGAGTTGTTTATAGCAGATTGTCCCATCTGCTCCTTTTCAAAAAACAGAAGTGGATGGCGACTTCAAGATCTTCAAGATAACATTCGGTCTGTTCTTCACAAAGCAGTTACATAACTTCGGATGGCTTGAAATATAATGCATGAGTCATATGGACCCCTTTTATGAGCTTTTTGTTCTTACATCTTTTTTTTTCATCTTACCGTACTTTTATATGTAAGAGAGCAGCATGAATATTCTTCAAAATACTTTTTCAGTTTCCTTCTGGCCATGTCCAATCAAAATGGCCCACAGCCATTTAAAGGACTTTACAATTTTACAGATGATCAAAATTACTACACTAAAATAAATAAACAAAAAGTTGAATCAGAAAATTAATTTCACAATTATAACAAAGAAACAGCAAGACATTGAATTAAATGTGACGTTTTTAATTATAAAAACTGGCATAGTACATACTCTAATAAGCTTTATTTAATTTATTATCAGTTACAGTGTACCTTTGCAAGTGAACTGGTGCATTTTGAATTGGAAAAACAATTGTCAGTGACATCCTGCATTATTGTACACTGTGTTATGATGGAGGTGCCTGGCTTGCCTCCTCCTCACCACCAGAGGGAACCCTCACCGGAATACTAACCCGTCCGGACCTCCTGGGCCCTACCTGGGGCTTTCCCGCGCTCCATGGCCAGGCCACACCCCTCTCCGGCACGACCTTATGAACTGGTCTTTGGACTTTAGTATTCGCGAAGTCTTGTTTTGCTATGGTTGACAATTCTGAGCGTTTTTATTGTTTCCTGCCCTGTGTATGCCCTAATTGTTCTCTGCCTGCCCTGACCTAGCCCGTTTATCCCAACTACGATCCTTGTCTGTCTGTATTGCCCTGTTTACTGGTTTTTGACTCCGCCTGTACTTTGACTACGAATAAATACCGCACATGGATCCTACCTTGGCGAGTGGTTCCTCACACACTGCATGTCTTAAATTACATTTCTCATTCAGTCTTGTAGTCTTTCACTCAGAATCATGTAAATCCATGAGACTATATACTGTAGTTTCCCATTTGTCACTATATGGTTCAGGAGAACACTGTACCTCTGATGAGCCAGTGCTTCAGTAATACACCCTCCATGTGCCTTTTGGCTGAACCTGCATTGATCCAGACTCCACTGTAGACGTCAGTACAGAATTACGTCACAAAGGATGTACTTGAAGAGGCTTGAAGAGGCTGAGGGGCCGAGCTTAAGGTGAATAAAAGTTCAGACATTTCCTTCTGGTTAACACTCTCATAACTGGTTATTATTTCTTTGCATTACTACTGTCCTATTTTGGTTTTCAAGAACTGTTATGACGTGATCATTGAACCAGTGAATTCAACAGATCTGTTTGATCGTGAACACATCTTAATCTGACCAGTTTGTTAATAAATGATTAATCATCACTACTTTTCATGAACACACAAGGAGAACTGGTTGTAAAGATTTTTGGTGAATAGTGAGTATATAGCTTTAGGGCTTAGTGGCCACATACGTGTACAGTACATTTTAGCACTTATGTCCACAATTGTATGCACTGCTGAACTGGTGGTGTTATGGACACGTATGGGGGTACTTGCACTGTCATCTGGTGGTGTCAGAAGTTTGTAACACACTACAGTCAAAATTCAAAATGGCGGCAAACACAAGGGAAGATTCAAGTGGTAGCGCCATACACAAACGTCGACCACATAAGA
>JAUCMS010000062.1:3345319-3358605 GCA_032357445.1 Enteromius radiatus
GGTTCCCCTATGATTACGAGCCAAAGAACCACTTTTAGTGCTATATAGCACCATTTGTTTTTAGAGTGTATACAGCTATAGGCATATATGTCTATACCTAATTATTATTATAAACATTACTTTTATTTGTTTGTTTATTTGAATATTGTATTACTATTCTATGGTAAATAAGCACATAATATAGTATTAAGTAAATGTAGCCTAATTGACCTAAAGCGATGCCATTATATTTGTGATTATTTAAAAAAATGCTTAATAAATAAATAGAAGCATAACAATTATACAAAAATATTACTGTCATTTTGCTTCAAAAGCTATAGAAATAGAAAAATGCAGACACAAGGTATTTTAACCCTTGTTGATTTCTGACACTTGTTAGATTGAACCTTAAGCTTTTTCTAATGGTTACATGGGATGGCCATGTATATCTCCAAACTGACTTCTTATGATTGGTTATTAAGCATGCAGACCATACATCTGTTTAAAAGTCAGTCTAAAACAAGACTGTATTAGGATTACAAGGCAAAAACATAATAATTGAAGAATCACAGTATGGACCAGATTTGGCCTAATGATTTAGTGTCAGTTACCAATCCGTCTCTGTTGTAGCCAACTACAAAAATAAATTAATAAATCCCACGGTGGAAGGCCTACCACAGTCGTTTATTACTGTAATGAGAAGCCATTCTCTATTCCCTTTGCAATATATTTCAGACATACCTTTATAGTCAGTGCTCCTTGGAGAGTCACGGGCAGCATCCTATCCGATGTCTCCACGAGCTCAGGGTCCTCCTTCTCTCCTCCGGTCTTGGTTACCATGGCGATGACGTCATCTTGCACCACAAGCTCAGCCCAGTAACGGCGTTCAGAGGCGGGCGTTGATCTCCGAGGGACAGAGACGGGCAGAAACGAGCAGCTCCTCCGTTAGCGCGCGGCAGAAGACAGCCCTCGGTTCCTGCATCCCCTCCATTGTCCTTCCTGCAGCACCATGCGCGAGATTGTGCACCTGCAAGCCGGCCAGTGTGGCAACCAGATCGGAGCCAAGGTAATATTGCGTTTTGAAAACGGATGGCTGAGGTTTGAACTTGCGCGCGATGCACTCCCCCCCCCCCCCCCCCTTTAAAGAATCTTCTAGAAATGCATTGCAGTTCGGTACGATTCATTCAGCTGCCTTTGTCAAATGCATGCACGATTAAAACGCGCATTGGTCCTATTTGGAGATGGAGACAGCCAGTGCATTGTGCGCAAAGATGTACTTTCACTGGGCTTGAAAACGTCTTATCCATCGTACGATGGAGAATTAACGAATTAAACGTTCCTTTGTTTTTCTTTTTTCTAGTTGTGGCATTTGACATTTATCGCGGTTAAACCTTATGTATAGCTTCTGGGTAATTTATTTTTGACAGCAATGAGACTGAATTGTTAGAATTGGTTCCTCCTATCTACCGGAATGACCTACTTACGTTTAATTAGCATACAGAAACAAAATATTTTACTTTTGGGATACAATTTTCAGGACCTATATAAAAACGCATGTATGTAATAATAATATACACATGTATATAATAGTTGCGCGTGCACCTGAGTCCAGACTATATTTGGTTAATCGCTGAAAAAAGTAACATCACATTCCTCGGATTCACTGGAATCCGTAAATTGTGCATAGGTTAATCCACATGATTCCAGTTAGACAAATGTTCTATAAAACAAGCATCTAAAAAAATTCATTGTAAACAATCAATAAAATCGAATTATTTTCGTTGTATTTTATTATTTGCTCTGCAACGTTAATTCTTTTGATCATACATGGAATTGTAGCAACATACTCTTTGATGCTCATTGCATTGATTTATTTATTATTATTTTTAAAAATACAATAAAATAAATGTACTGTTTTTTTCTAACGAGATAAATATGATTCTTCGTTTTTCTGTCTCCATCTGCCTCTCCCCCTCCCTCTCTCTGGCCTCCGCCCTGCTGTCTCTCCTCCTCCTCTCTCTCTCTCTCTCTTTCTCTCAGTTCTGGGAGGTTATAAGCGATGAACATGGCATTGATCCAACTGGAACATATCATGGAGACAGCGACCTGCAGCTAGACAGGATCAGTGTTTACTACAATGAGGCGACAGGTATGTTTTAATAAATATCATATTTGGCAACAGCATAAATATAGTAGAAAAAGTCTGAGGGAACAATAACATTCTGGCATGTAAAAGCAGTGTTTTTATGGTTAAATGCTGACATCATTACAGCAAAAGGGGGACACAAAAAGATGTCTTAAAATTTCCAAAATTCATTGTCAAAAAATGATGCTGATTTGTGTAGTTTTTAGTTATGCACAATATCAACAAGCAAACAATGCGCTCTGAGATTTTTTGAACATCATTACACTGAAACAAATCTCTGGTTTGCATGACCTACTGTATCCATCTTTTTTATTTAGGTGGGAAGTATGTTCCCCGTGCCATCCTGGTGGATCTGGAGCCTGGCACAATGGATTCAGTTCGTTCTGGACCCTTTGGACAGATATTTAGACCTGACAACTTTGTGTTTGGTAAGCTAATCATTCCTCAAATGTACTTTCCATTACCTTAGTTATTCCTACCATGTGCTGCTAGAGTATCATTTTCCACATGAATCCATGACTCCAATTACAAGGTGTCTTCGGTTGAATGCTAGAAGGAGTTCAAATTTGACATGGTGGATGTCAAATTTTACTTTAACCTTAATGAAACTTTAGATATGCACTCATATAAGGAATGGGAAAAAGTTCAACACACTAAAAAAAAAGAGCCAATCACCAGCTGCTGTTAGAAGCTCTGGCTTTACCAACCTGAGCTATTTTTTAATGCTATTAAGCACAAGAAGTAGCTTTTAAAGGCCAGCATGTGGCAGATTTTGGTGCTTGTTTGAATTATGAAATAATTGTTGCTAGTTTTCAAGATTTCTGGATTTGTATCAAATATGGCACCAAGTGAACGAGTCTCTCAATGTTACATTTTAATGATTGCAGGTCAGAGTGGTGCTGGAAACAACTGGGCCAAAGGTCACTACACAGAAGGAGCAGAGCTTGTGGACTCTGTACTGGATGTTGTTCGTAAGGAAGCAGAGAGCTGTGATTGCCTGCAGGGCTTCCAGCTCACCCACTCTCTCGGCGGAGGCACAGGCTCAGGCATGGGCACACTCCTCATCAGCAAGATCCGTGAGGAGTATCCCGATCGCATCATGAACACCTTCAGCGTGGTGCCCTCGCCCAAAGTGTCTGACACTGTGGTGGAGCCCTACAACGCCACATTGTCCGTCCACCAACTGGTGGAGAACACAGACGAGACCTACTGCATCGACAACGAGGCTCTCTACGACATCTGCTTCCGCACACTCAAGCTCACCACACCGACCTACGGAGACCTCAACCACCTGGTCTCGGCCACCATGAGCGGAGTCACCACCTGCCTGCGCTTCCCTGGCCAGCTCAACGCCGACCTGCGCAAACTGGCCGTCAACATGGTGCCCTTCCCCCGTCTGCACTTCTTCATGCCCGGCTTCGCTCCCCTCACCAGCCGGGGCAGCCAGCAGTACCGCTCACTCTCCGTCCCAGAGCTCACTCAGCAGATGTTCGACGCCAAGAACATGATGGCCGCCTGCGATCCACGTCACGGCCGCTACCTGACCGTGGCCGCCGTCTTCCGTGGACGCATGTCCATGAAGGAGGTGGATGAGCAGATGCTGAACGTTCAGAACAAGAACAGCAGCTACTTCGTAGAGTGGATTCCTAACAACGTCAAAACCGCCGTCTGCGACATCCCGCCCCGCGGGCTCAAGATGGCCGCCACCTTCATCGGCAACAGCACTGCCATCCAGGAGCTGTTCAAGCGCATCTCCGAACAGTTCACCGCTATGTTCAGGCGCAAGGCTTTCCTACATTGGTACACCGGCGAGGGCATGGACGAGATGGAGTTCACAGAGGCTGAAAGCAACATGAACGACCTGGTGTCCGAGTACCAGCAGTACCAAGACGCCACTGCCGAAGAGGGCGAGTTCGAAGAGGAGGGCGAGGAGGAAGTTGCTTAGATCGCAACTGCCCAGCGAAATAGTGTCCCTGCCACTCCATCTCCCATATTTCATCCTTCTCACCACAGAGATCTCCAGAACAATGAATGGGTTTTCACATTCAGTATCCATCAATAACAGTCACCCCTCCCCCAACCCACCCACCAGTGACATTTTGAGGAATTGTGAACTTTTGGTTCGGTTTTGTGTTTCTGAATGTTGTGAATGCACGCCATCAAATCCCCCTCACATCCACGTGAAACGCAAGTGATTTTAATTGTGAAGCCTTCATATTCGAGAACAATGTAACTGGTGTCAGTGTCCATTTGAATAAAGGCTACATCTGAACAACATCTGAATTGCTGTGTTTTTTTTGTTGAACGTCACAGATGGTTTCACATTAGTGGCGGACGCAGGATGGTGGAAATTATTTAAATAACACATAAACTATAAAATGAGCAAAAACAGCTGAAAACCAAAATGTGAGCCGACATATTTTCTTATTTTGTTTCCTCAATAACTCGTATTTTTTATTTGTGAACCTCATCTTGGGGAAAACCTGGATATATGAGAGAATAAATTCTAGTTATGTCAATCTCTAAAATATTTAATCCGGTAGAAATTTAGAAACAACTACAAAATATATTTATAAATAATTAATCTTAAAGAATAATTATTTATTTAATTGTTTGAAACTGCAATCCGTAGCTTTTGAGCGCTCTAGCGGTTACAATTGTGGGTCATGCGGAAGAACATTGTAGCCAGATCTACTTCTCTCTGTTCATGTCTATGGCGAATAACGCAGATACTGGGCTACTCCGCATGTGTACCTACCCGAACCAGTCTAAATAGTCAGAAAATAAACACTCATTATAAGTGAACCGTAGTGATTCAGGTCAAGAAAAAAACACGGTTTGGAAAATTGATTCATGGTGTTACATGCTTAGTAAATACATTTTGTAAATTCTGAAGATAAAGAAAAAAAAATCACGGACTGTAGCTTATACGATGCCAGTTCGTTTTATGGACCTTGAAATATTACCGTTGTTAGTTTTGGGGTCTTAAAACCAAAAAAAAAAAAAAAAAAAAAAAAAAGGGATAATAAATTAATGGCATCAAAACAACTGGCTGAAACCACACCACTAGAGAGCAGTGTTACTGAAAACAATAAACCGAGCATGCTTTTCATCACAGTAAGCTCTTGCGTTGTTCTTTACAAGCAAATTTGTGATACACAGCTTTACTGTGACACGATTCTTAAGAAAGACACTCCTCTATGCACACTCAGAAATTACTGTAGTGTCAGCAATCATAGGACGTTTATGTAATGTCATAAAACTGTCAAAGCAGCCTACACCTATTTAGCTACAAATTTTTAACAAATGTTTACTGACTGGGGAAAAAGGCCACCTTATTTTCCCATTTTATGTAAATGTGCAAGTCATCTGAATAATTAGCTGTTACCAAAGTATTATAACAAAAGCAAATAAACAGTAAATATGTTTGCACTATACAAAACAATTTTGTTACAGTTATGATAATAAAATAATACACTATATAAAGCAGAATGGATAAAATAGCAGCAAAGCAGCACTCTAAAAATAAATAAATATGTTTAAAATACATATAAAAACGTATCAGTCAGAAAAACAAGTGCACAGCTCTTTTCATTTTGTCTTTGAACATCCAGGTAGCTCTGAAGTTATCTGGGAAGTTTTAAAATGAGCGATTCATTTAGTAATTAGTAATCTTCCAGGCTAAGGAAATATAAATGGAAGACAGAAGACAAGCAGCACGTAGTCGTGGTAAATTCACAATACAGAATAGACTGTGCAAATTATTTTCTTGCGCAGCAACTTCCTATAATATTATAGACTGTACCTTCAGTGGAAGAATAACACTTAATTAATTAGTTTAATAAAATAATGTTTTAATGTAAATTTGTGTTGTCCTCAATATTTTTTAACATGGAACAAATATTTTATAAAAGCGAAGGCACCTGAGGCCGTGATGTATAGTAACTCCACTGAGCATTGTGCCCATGAGCGGTAATTATATTCACAATATAGCATGACCATTGTGCCTTTTTATCTTATATTTAATACAGACCATGATTTGAAAAGGCACTCAAGTGAAACACAATAGATGAAATATTTGAGTGTAAACAACATTCATGCTATGATAAAAGAATCAAAAAACGATTCCAAGTAGTATCTATTGTTGCACTGATCAAACATCTGGACAATTAATATTAGATTAATATATATATCTAGACAAGCTTTTGAAATAATTAATGAAAAGTGGTTTCAAAAAACAGAAATGTTTTTCTATATTGTGAACAAATTGATTTGAATAAATATTTAAAGGTGTAGTGTGTATAATCTACTGCCAACAAACAGAAATGAACAATTTATGACTAACTGAAATAAAAAAAATAATAATTTCAAGTTTCAAATGCACCAGCTTACATTGTTACATTATTACCCCTGCCCCCAAATTCACACCATTGGTTGAGTTAGTGCTGTTAAAGGGATAGTTCACCCAATTTTGTCATAATTTTTCACCAAACAGTTGACGGTAGCCATTAACTTCATTAGTATTTTTTTTTTTCATTCTGTGGAAGTCAATGGCTACTTTTGGCTATTTTTATCAATATTTTCTGTTCAACAAAAGAAAGAAACTCATATAGGTTTTGAACAACCTGTGTGAAAAAGTATTTTTTTTAGTGAACTATCCCTTTAAGTCGGGTCCATTTTGAATGCAGACTGCAATTCTGTTTTGTGCCACT
Source organism: Enteromius radiatus (assembly GCA_032357445.1). Taxonomy (NCBI): domain Eukaryota; kingdom Metazoa; phylum Chordata; class Actinopteri; order Cypriniformes; family Cyprinidae; genus Enteromius; species Enteromius radiatus. The sequence goes on from JAUCMS010000062.1 coordinate 3,352,157, forward strand.
GTACAGATATTACACATTACACCTTTGAACGTGTCTTACAAATACAAATATCAGCATTTGCATGGGTAAAGCAACCATTAAAACAAGTACCACAACTTAAAATGATTAAAGCTACCAGTCTAAAATGGCATGAAATGATATATGAGATAATCTGTACTGTGAAATATGTGGTATTTTGGAGAGAGGATCTGTTCCTTCAAGTTTCTTCCAAGTAGTCAGACTTGCTTTGTTTAGCCAAAACATTGTCGTGCCGTTGTGCCTTCAGAAACGGTCCTAAGTTAATGTTTATTTGTTTAAACGTTTTGGATTTAAGTCACTATCATCATATGCTGCTGGTTAGTCATAAACCAGCGTGTCAAATCAGTCTCTCCTCCTTGGGTAGCTTCAGAGCGTCAGGCGTCTCAACACTACGTGCTCCTGTCTGCTCCTCTGCACTGGGTCGATACGTCCCTTCCGTCTGTCTCTTCTTCTTTACCACGCAGAACAGAAACACCAGAACAGCCGTCACAATAGCCAGCACTCCCAAGACCACAGTTGGTACTACAATGGCCACAATATTAGGGCCCTGGTTCTGGACAAAGAAAAGCAGGAATGTTAATCAACTGGAGCAGTACAGAAAAAAAATATTGTGATATCAGATATTTGTGATATGTTTTATTCCAAGGCAATTCAGAATTGTAATAAATCTCTATAGTTTGAACTGAGTTACTGAACTGAGGTCCTTGTTACAGTGTGTGTTTATATGCTAAATATAATATTAATAACACCATGTACGTACTATGGGTTGACATTTGATTTAGGGTTAGTTGCATGTAATTGTGCATAAATTACTGTTTACGACAATGAAAAGTGGTGAGTGTGCATGCAGTAAACATTTCAATTTGAGGATATAGTAAATTGGAATGAAATTAAACAAAATTCATGCTTTTAATTCCAATAGTTTAAAAGTGTTCCCAGAAAACATTAACCAACACAACTGTTTTTATCATTGGTAATAATAAGAAATGTTTCTTGAGCAGCAAATTAGCATGATTTCTGAAAGATTATGTGACACCGAAGACTGGAGTAATGATGCTGAAAATTCAGGAATAAATTGTTATTTTAAATTGTAATACTATTTTATAATATTGCAATTTTGCTCAGTTTTGATAAAATATTAAAAGCATGCTGCCTTGGTGAACAATTATTTAAATTTTGAAAAAAATAAATCTTCAATCTATATTCAGTTTTTTTTAATTCTCAAATTTCTTAAAGATCAAACAAAGAGTATATTAGCCAATAGTTGATCGAATATATATGAAAGAAATAAAAGTCCTTTAATTTTTTAGGCAAAAATGCAGCCTAAAATGAGGAAATAAACACCTGACTACACTTCAGGAGAATTTCTACGTACCGGGCTGGGAGTCGTAATGTTAGTGGACATTGTGGTCGTTTCCCCTGCAAATAGAAAACATTACAATGATATGACAACTAATTGTACAAATGATGAATTATTATCTACAGACACTAATGTGATGTTGGTACTCGACCTATGGCTCACAAATCTTGCATGGTACTTTAAAGACAGTGTTGCAGCTCAAAGTAGCATGTTTTGGTTCTTTAATATTTTATTTGAGGTGTCAGTGTCATGTCAAGTCACATTACTACGCTGCACAGTGCACACCTATGTCTCAGAGATCACTGTGAGGGCTATATATCTGAGAAAAAGAAACAAAGATATGAGAAGTAAATGCTTATAAAAGAGGAACTTGAGGTTTTTTCCACATTGAATGGTGTAAACTGTGATTGTATATGATTTTGGTAAGCTGTGTCAAAAGGGAGGCGCACTGACTAATGAAAGCTAGCACCTAACATTCAGTATGTGTTTACTGTTTTTTTTTGTTTTTTTTTATCTGGATCTTGAAAACAAGGAAAGTTAACCAAGTTATATCTTATGCAATTCCATATTAATCTACATCCTAGCGCAATCTTAAAAGTCGACAAAATACATTTTTAGCATATATGCACTTTAAGATTCTTCTTGTTTAATGAATTATTCTGTGGTATTACAAGAGGACAATGTTACTGTAGATAACAATTTGAATGTGAAGCATAAGACAAAAGCAACGAACAGTTCACAAATATAAACTAAATAATAACGACTATTTAGAAAAATACTAAAAATCAACATATTTTCCTTTCATGTTTCAATAAGCAATACTCTGCACAGTAAATAAAATTGCACTTATCAAGTAATTACATTGATGTCATATATACACTGATGATTTTGTTGGTGACACAACCTTTTGAATCTTCCACATTATGACAGTATCAGTTATTTGGTTATTAGCTTAGCAAACTAGTTTGGCCTTTCCTGGGAGCATTATAATGGTAATTGCTGTTAGTAGGTTCCATTAATTTTCAGGAGTTTTAGTTTAAAGTGTTTGTTTTAATGAATATGTTCTGTATGGGCCAAATGATTTGTTAGCATGAAAGCTTGTAAGGATGTTAAAATGTTTTGGTCTCTAGTTGGAATTTTTAAATAAAATTACTTTATAAATCGTTATAATTTATTTAAAAAAAAAAGCATAGCATCAGCTGGTTCCCACACTTAACCCCAATTCTGTTAAGAACAACAAATCCCTCACACCCCAAATAATCTCAAAATGTGTACAATTTGTAAAATCTCCAGTTTGGACTTTGACTAATGTGCATTTGAAGGTTAGAGAACAAATAATGGTACAAACTGCTGACTTACATGTTACAATAAATGTTACACTTGCGAAGTGATGATTAAAAGTAATGTTTAAACGCTATGACAACACACACAAACACACACACACACACATGGTATAGTGGGATCGAGAGAGAAAAAGTAAAAAGGGAGCGAAAGAGAGAGAGAGTGGGAGGATACATATAAAAAAGTAAATTGTTAATCATTTACAGGAGTAAATAATCCCTCAAGGGCAAAAGTGCAAAGAGTACTTTAAAGGAGTCATGAAGTATGTGTATTACAGTAAATCGTTTTTAGCCTCACTCACAAAACATGTTCCTTCCCAAAAATATACAAATAAATTATATTTTACACAAATACGCCTATTTTATGTTCTAGCCTCAATTTCTTATTTCCCTTACTTCACCATCAAAAGCTGTGCAACAAACATCAAAATAATGTGTTTAAGTAATACACACTTTAGTCTGGGGACCAACTACTGAAAACCACTTCTACCTCAATAGACTCTTAATAGACTCTAGAATTTGATCATGCTGGATAAGGCATTAATATGTGCTTTATAAGTATTAATAAACAGCCAAAAGGCTAGTAATATGCATGCTAATAAGCAACCAGTTAATAATGAGAATGGGACCCTAAACTAAAGTGTTACAGTCTTCACAATGCCAGAAGAACATTTTTGTCTAAATGGTTCCACATCAAGAATCTTTAACATCTAAAGAACTTTTCTGTTTCTCAAAAGATGGTGAAAGAAGGTTCTTAAGATTAGAAAAAAGGTTAGAAAGAGATGGTTCTTTAAAGATCCTTACACTTTTGTGGAACCAAAAATGGTTCTTCTATGGCATCTCTGTGAAGAACCATTTAAGCACCTTTATTTTTAAGATTGTACACATAGTGTGGAATGGATATTTTGTATTACAGTAATGAGAATTTGTGGCTGAAATATGTACCTACATATTATGAAATTAATGTAACAATTAAAAAAAAAAAATCTTAGTGAGTCTCTAAAAATTGGTCTGTTTTCTATAAGAAAAATACTATTAATGTAAAATGTCATAAGTGTCATAAAAAAACAGTGTACAAATGAGTTTTATACATCATCTGAATAAATAAGCTTTTCATTTATGTATGGTTTTCTAGGACATGACAATATTTGTCTGAGATCCAAATATCTGAATATCTGGAATCTGATGGTGCAAAAAACTCTAAATACTGAGAAAAATCACCTTTAAAGTTGTCCAAATGAAGTTCTGATCAAAAATGAGTTTTGATAGACTTCAGTAGGAAAATTACAAAATAGCTTCATGCAACATGATTTTATGTCCTTTATGATTTTTGGCATAAAAGAAAATTCAATTATTTTGACCCATTCAGTGAATTTTTGATTATTGCTTCAAATATACCCCAGTGAATTTTTGTGGTTTTGTGGTCCAGTAACATAAATATGATCTGGGCAGGTTTCATGAAATCAATGGTTTATGATTGCACTCTTCTCCTACTTTTTGTGCCATTTGATGACTTTGCACCAATACCTTTCTGCAGGAACCTCAACATGCTCGAGCTTGTCAGTTCAAGAAACAGTCCTGTACTAACTAAGTACAAGTTAGAGGAGTGTTCCTCGGCTCTTGTGTTCAGATTACTATGACGCAACTCCACTGAGCTGTTTTAATGCAGTGAGCTTTTACAGTGATTAATAGTTGGGATACTCTCAAAGTTCAGTTTCGGACATGACTGCAGAGGTGGAGTGACTCACCCTGGGCCGAAACATTCCTGAGAAGCAGCAGCAGAAGAAAACTCCCTGCCAACAGCCCAACCTGCCGTATCATCTCCGGGAAGGAGTCAATCTGCACCCCTACCCTCAACCAGAAGGGGCTGATGCTCCGGGTAGGGTGGAGCAGAGGTGATCAATAAATCATGTCTGAGATCAAAGAATAAAAGCACTCCTATCTGTCTCTAGCGAGCTGCAAAAGAAGAGTAGAAACGTCTGTTAGGATCATGATCGTTGGGATAGTTTAAAACAAACATAATCAGTTAGCTAAATAATAGGTATTTTTCTGCTTATAAAAGGACATTAGAAAACTTAGACTTCACAACATTCCAAAGCATAATATTGTACGTTTTATGGCATCACGTTTCATATGAAATATAATTTAATACTTAATTACACTAGAAATCTAGCAATTTCTTACTTTTACTCAAGTAAAAGTAATTCAAAGTTTCAGAAGAGTTCAAGAAAGTAGGCCTTCTACATTTCTTTTTTGTTCCTAAGTATTAAAGTTAAACATTTTTAAAACTTAAATACTAACTACTTAAATAAAAACTTTTATTTATGAAATGTAGTTCAGTAAAAAAGTGCAGATACTTTTTAGGTTTACTTGCATAAATACAAATATTTCACAACTGTCCACTTCTGCAAGACTAACTATAGGGAACCAAATTTAGCTTCCTAATTTTTTGATTATACTCTCCTAAATACAATGTTTGATTAAAAAGTACATATATCCAAAGTGCACTGATTCATTCCATTGTAGGCCTTGATATTTATTCATGTGTTTTTTAAAAGATCCTGTCAATTCTTTTCTAGTAAATATTTCTTCAAGGTGTATTGGGTGTGTTTGACCCTGGCCATATGTAACAGAAAAAGGCATTTATTTATTCTTTTTTTTTCTCAACCTGTAACCTTTATCCAGTCCACATTCCTTCCACTTATTTGCGTTGCTAAGGAAACATACATGCATATCAGGCACTAAAACAGAAACAAATTCATACCTGTGTGTCCACCTTCATAATCCACAATGTTTCCAGACGAATATATGTAGACTGTAAATCCAATAGATCTGACCGTAGCTCGCTTCCGCCTCACCTTACCGGTGAAATGAAGTATTTAAACCGAAACTACCGCGACACTCCGGCGGCCTGCTCATAATAATAATACATTGTCCTTCGATATCCTGCCCTGCTATCAATGGTGGTCTTGTGCGGTTGGTATTTACTCGAGTGTTGAGTGAAAGCTCGAGCTGGGTTCTTCTTCCTAAATTCTCATCGCTGATCACATGGTTCAGTGTCGTGTTACAACACCTGAGTCCAGCTACTACCTGTGGCGCGAGACAGTCGCGCTATTGTGCGCAGACAAGCACCTGCGCACCGGAGCGATGACTTCACTGACGCACATCAGCACTGTTTTAGTCTCGTGTCCTTGCTAATTAGAATATTTTACGGATGCCAAATGGTTTGCATGTGTATCTGACTGATTTGAGGTTTTGAATCGAAGCTATTTTTAGCTGTCATTAAAATGTAAAGAGATTAAAGTAAATGTAAATGAAAACACACAAGCCACCACCCTCTCTCTCTCTCTCTCTCTCACACGCACACGCACGCACACACACACACACACACACACGCACACACACATTATCAATACCATCCGTATGAAATGCTCTGTTAGTGGTGCGACCTCCAGTGGTAGCGAAACAAGTTTTAATCTTATAAGTAAAAATTCTTGACATACCAGAGTTCTGTTAATCCCTTTCCTCCTTTTAGCAAAATTACTATTAACCACTTCGTTACTGTTGATTTGTTGATGACCACACAGAAAATAAGGAAATTAGCATTAAACTTGCCCAAAACAAAACATTATATATATATATATATATATATATATATATATATATATATATAGGCCTACCTGAAATGCTGAATGTGCTTTACAAGTATAGTATGATTATTGATTTGATTC
>JAUCMS010000062.1:3358637-3373350 GCA_032357445.1 Enteromius radiatus
ACCGTTTCGTTTTGCACTGAAACATTATTACAAAAGCTGTTGGGAATAAAATGAGCCATTTCTTGTAAAAAAATCTTAGAAATATATTTCAGCGGCACTTGAGGTCAATTTGTACACAAGCGACAAGACTTTTGTCAGGGACTGTATATTCATTATATTATTTAATACACAGACAATAACAAACTGTGCAGATTGTCCGTAATTTTTCTGGCGTCTTTCAAAATCCAGATTTAATTCACAATTTATGAAAAATTAAATAAAACAAACTTTTTGCCGGTTCAACTTTATCCACGAGAGATGATACAACCAATCCAACCCAGAGGGCGGCTCGTTCATATAGCAGCTGTCACTGTTGTCCAATCAGCGTCCGCAGAATCCGGGGCCTTTGGTTTACTGACCAATCAACGCGCAAACCAATCCGCTTTCCGTGACGTGTACTGTAGCTGTCTGAAAGCTCTGGCGGGAGACAACGTTGCTTGTATTGTCTGTCAGTTTAAGTAACTGGTTACGCGAAATAACATTGTTTTACGTCCATACTTTACTTTAGGTCATATTTTGAGTTATTTTTCCTTTTTAATTTGGGAGTAGAGACAACATAGTCTTCTGTAATCTCCCGCTTTAACAGTATAATCTACGCTATCGGACTAATAGCTCGCAAGCTAAGAAGTGAAGCCAAACCTTCAAAGAGTTTTACTTGAAACGTCTGTGGAGTATTTTAATTTGTTCTCGGTTTATCTGTCTTGCATTGTTTTGGGGTTAAATTGTGTAAATTTCCTTGTTACTACAGTAACGTTAGAGCTATGGCAAAAGTGCAAGTGCTAAATGTAGCTGTCCTGGACAACCCGAGTCGATTTGGAAACCCGTTTCAATTCGAAATTACGTTTGAGTGCATGGAGGATCTTCCCGAGGGTGAGTATTAAAGTTTAATTTAGTTTTGGTATATTTTCTCCTTATTTATTAGTTTGCTAGCTAACACGCTAACGCCTCCAGATGACGTCAGAATGGCGGGTGATTGAAGCGTGAGAGGAAGCTGAGCTGTGACTTTTGTGCGTCATTTTTTATTTATTCCCGAGAGGCAGCGCTTAATTCTCAGTGTCATTACTCCAGTTCTTTAACACCATTTGTGTCAGTTATATTCAACTTAAGTTAATGCATCCTTGCTAAGTAAAAGTATTAATTTCTTTGTTTTTGTTTTGTTTTAACTGGACTTACCATGACCTTGTGCATTTGGTTTTCCACAAATATATTGCGCTGTAAAATAAACAAAAGTCTTCTTCCAAAAACAATACAAATTTTAATAATTCAAAACGTTTGGCCAGTAGTGTATGTCGTAGTGTTTAAAATTGAAGATAAACTATAAAAGTATACATTATGCGGGACAATATGAGTGTTTGTATAAGCATTTGTTTTCTCTGTAATAGATCTCGAATGGAAAATTATTTATGTGGGCTCAGCAGAAAGTGAAGAGTACGATCAGACCCTTGACTCCGTCCTGGTTGGTCCAGTTCCTGCAGGCCGACATATGTTTGTGTTTCAGGTGAGATCATAACAAAAGATTATCATTATCACCAGTAAAAATTCTTTAAATATATTATAGTAAAATTCTACTTTGTAAATAAAAAAAATAAGGTATAAATAAGCAGTTTTTATTTTGCATCTACATAATGCACTTTTTTTTTTCATTACTACTTTATAGCCACAATCTCACCAAAACTATAATTGAGATTATTTATAAAGATCACATGTTGTCACTCTAATTTCCATGTTCGCACAGCAGTAGAATAAAGTTGTTAGTCCTGTATTTGAGTTATTCATACGGCTGCATTCACATGTTTTAGTTATTTATGGGAGTGACAACCACACCTGTACATTTTCAGGACTCAAAACCGAGGTTCTCTTATTAAAATACAATGAAAGGTCTACAGTTAAATGGGGACTTCACTCAAAATTGTAAATTAACTGATTTATGTAAACCTGCCTAACTTCTACTTTTATAGGTGAGCTATTTCTGTAATGTTGCTTTGTATTAAATGTACATACAGAAAGCCAATTATTCCACTTTTCCTGCAGTTACACCCAGTTAGAGTCATGCATGTATTCTAAGTAATACTTTCCTTTCCCTCATTACTTTCTGTTTTGGTAATTTGGTGTTTCATTCAACAGGCGGATGCTCCAAACCCTGCCCTAATACCTGAGAGTGATGCTGTGGGTGTCACTGTTGTTCTGATCACCTGCACATACAGAGGACAGGAGTTCATACGCATTGGCTACTATGTTAACAATGAGTACACAGACACTGAGCTTCGTGAGAACCCGCCCCTCAAACCTGACTATGGACAAGTATGTCACCATGCTTCTTTAAGGTTTAGCATCTTCATCCATCTGTGCTCTTGCTATAGAAAATATACACAACGTAGAAATGAAACCAAAAAATATCTCATTTTGCACTCACGAGTTCACTACAAATTCAACATGAAATCAGAGTTTGTGAATGGAATGTTGCAGTATTTATGGTAAATGATTTATCCATGAATGTCCTTTTTTTTTTTTTAATTCATGTGCTCTTGTAATCTTTATTATGCTTCTGTTTAGCTTGCAATGGCCATTTTTCAATGATCCAATCAATCCAATCCCTGATAAATGGAAAATAAAAAATCTCACTTAATAATTGGATATGTCATAAGAGAGAGGAAAAGACTATTGACTTTAATTCTCGTTTTAGAACTATCAATATCAAGTAGAAAATCGTAATTAATAGCTGCTACATAAGCTAATAAAAATATTTTAAATCATAAAAATATTTCATTTCGTAAATTAAAAAAAAAAATATATATATATATATAAATTTGTGTAATAAAGGTATTACTATATTCGTATTTCTTAAATGGTTCATGTAATTTAATACTATTATAATAATAATAATTATTATTATTATTATTGTATTGTCATTGAATGAGTTCCATTGTGTTGCTTTTTTTATTCTTTATTGGTTTCATTTATAAAAAAATAATAAAAAAAGATTTATTTATTAATTTTTATTACTTTATAGTTACAATTTATAGGAGTTTATTTCTGCCACAGAAAAAATAAAAAAAGGTAATTGTAACTTTTTATCACACAATTTTAACATTTTGTATTTCTATTGTAAGTTTACATCTCACATTTCTGACTTCTCTCAGAATTGCATGAAAAACATCAGATAAAATATGTCAATTACCTTTTCTTGTTGTTCTTTTGCAGAAACAACCTTTCATAAATATTGAATGGATTGCATTTAAAAAAAAAGTGAATGTGGCCTAAGGCAACTTGCTAAAATTGATTATAAATAAACATTTTGAAGATGATATATTTTTACAATTTTTCCCTTGGGGGTGTTGTATTATTGTCACCTTTTTCCATCCCTGATGAACTTGTTAAATTAAAGTGTGCATTTAAAGCCTTTTTTATCTGCCTGCTTTCAGCTGCAGAGGAACATTCTGGCTTCCAACCCACGAGTAACCAGATTTCACATCAACTGGGAGGGATGTGCTGAGAAAATGGAGGATTCGGAGAACGTGGACCCTGCACCCAATGCCATGCTGCCCCCATCCTGCACTCCAGGGAAGGCACCTCCACTCGGACTGGTGCCAGACAACTCCATGGACTGTTTGTAGTGACGCACGCTCCTGTGATTAATCCTCACATCTCAAGGCTCATCTGTGACGCCAGGTCAATCTGGACACTGTGGAGGAGAGGCGGGATTATTCAAACACATCAGAAATAAAAATTAGTCAAATTTTCTTAGTCATCACACCTATTCGAAACAAATCAGTGGTGTGCAGAGTATGCCAAATCCTCCCGTATGCAATAAACATGTTTGCTGAATCTGAATATGATTTTGGTATGATGTGCTGCATCTAATGCCATCAATCTTATGATCCAAACTGATCCTTTCTCAAACCAAAAGGGATGGAAGATCACCTCAGCAGATAAAACGTCAAATGCATTATTCATTTAACAGACTCATTTAGAAATACTTGTGTAAAAGGTTGCTGCGGACACTATTTTTGTAGGTGGGACTGTATTATGTATATATATATATATATATATATCTATGTATTATTATTATTTTTTGTATGCTAGTTTTCAATGAAATAAATGTTTTGTTACGTGATAATGGTAATTGAAGTCGTTTTACTTTGATTTGCGTTGTGCATAGAGTGGATGCAGCTGTGCAGCCTTTTCATTCATAAAAAAAGCTGTTGTGTTGCATTATGCAGGAGGTCACTATGTTTGGAGTGACACAAGCCGCTTGCTTGTTGTTGCTTGGCAACATGAACTATTGCAGCATCTGTGACAAGACCTCAAAGTAGCGTCTTTTTTTTAATCTGTGCCCAATTAGCATCAGTGTAACGTTGTGGGTTTTGCTCCTCTTTAGGTTATTGCACTGCATTATTTGCAGTTGCTATGCACAGTGCATCACATTACCGCGTTTTCCGTTTCCTGCGCGGTAAATCCGTTCGTTGAAGCCGAGCAAGCGCGTGAGTTGCCAAAAATGCAATGCATATACCTGCGTATATGACCTCAGCGTGGTTGTTTTGCAGAAGACGGACCTCGTTTTAATATTCCATAGACGTAGGGTGTTCGCGTTTTCAAATTCTGACCAACTTTCTAAAAATAGACCGTCTTGACGTCATACAGCCTATCACGGATTAGTCCAGCGGGAGGGGTTTGCGCGGCCATTTCGCTAACAAACACCGCGGAGGATCATCAAAGGATTATGAATGAAACCGATTCTGTATTGAGAAAGCAAAACACCGCACCCGCTTACAAAGACGGAACGCGAACAGAGAAACTTGTGTTAATGAAACGAAAATAGATGACGTTATTTGTCAGTTTGCGGGGGTGGGATAAAATCCTGCAGACTGATAGCGTTCGGCCAGTCATCGCGCTCCCTGCGTTGGATCGCTGTGCTCTTGTCCAATCAGCTGTGCGCTCTGCTAACGCGTCACGAGCGTAACGGCCAATAGGCATCGCGTAGGTCTCGCTGAAGCAGGAGTTCCCTGTAGCTGTGGATTGAGGATTAATGGAAGGGGTCTGACTGTCGAATTATGCGAGCTACATAGTGCACACGACCGAATTGCTTCATCAACACATACAAGCAAACGATTACGCTACCGAAAAGGTGTGGCGAAGTCGGCGTGCTGCGACGGGAATCGCGCGCGGACGGTGAAAACAAGGGCTTGTGGCGCTCAAGAGGAAAGTCGAGGGCCTCGCTGAGGGTTAGCAGACCGAGGAAGAGGAGCGAGAGAAGGAAAAGAAGACGGGCTCTTATTGCTATTTCAGCCGACCTGACCCGACCCAGGAGAGTTGAGAGACGTTACCGAAACCGAAGCACTGCAACCAGACAGCTACTGTTAGCTAGCTAGCGCTCGCTCGCTAGCTAGCTAACCGACTAACCAGCTCCTATCAACCTCCAGACTTTATGTGATCTGACAGCGTACTGTGATCCATCGAGTTATGATCAGACATAGCTAGTGCAACGGACGCAGAAATCGTATGAGCAGTAAGGGGACGGAGTCTGAAGACAGTTGGCGTCAAGAAAAGTCGATTTAGATCTGTTATACCTGGCCTGCAATCATGGGCAACGCGCCCACCGCCAAGAACAAGGGCAATGAGATGGAGAGCGGTAAGTGCTTGTGTGTTTACTTGAATTAGTCACACTTCAGGCTGGCTTTCAAAGCATAGTGAACCGCCTGCCTCAACTGATCTTGGCTATTCATTTTTCATTGAATGAATGACTAACATGATCTGACATCATATTTAAAGGTATAGTTCACCCCAAAATGGCAAAACTGCTATTTACTCGCACTAATGTCCTTGTAAACATGTTTGACATTCTACTATGGGGCTCAAAGGAAGATGACAGCATCACATTAACTTTCAAAATATGTACAGATATAGTGACTGAGGCTGTTTGTTCGTAACCTCTCTTGTGCTCCACTGGAGAAAAGTCATGTGATGATTACTAAATTATGACTTAAAAAAAAAAATCCTTTAAGCATCTCTGGATGCAATATGATATTCTAATAAAGGTCTGTCCTCTTAAATCACTTTCACTAACTGCTATCAGATATTACAGTTGAATGTGATTGTCATACCCAGGGTGTCCTTGATTGTGACACTGAGAGTGAGTCTGGAAATAAAACAAATCACAAAACATCATGTGACCCTGAACCACAAAACCAGTCATAACTGTCAATGTCTTGAAACTGAGATATGTATATCAGCTGATTAAGTAAGTGTTCCATTGATGTATGGTTTGTTGTGAACGGAGAGGTATTTAAAAATGCTGGATTTTGAGGATGCAAACAAAAATCTGATTATTGAGATCACTGCCTTTTAAATTTGTCCAAATGATTTCCTTAGCAATGCTTATTAATAAATAAAAATTAAGTTTTGATATTTACAGTAGGAAAATTACTAAATATAATCATGAAACATGATCTTTACTACATATTCTAAACGTTTTTGGCATAAAAGGAAAATCAATAATTTTGACCCATGTATTTTTGACTATTGCTACAAATAAACTCATGTGACTTATGGCTAGTTTTGTGGTCCAGGGTTATGTATTTGTTTTTCACATTCAGATTGTAGACTTCCTCTGCAGCTAATCATAACTTTTTAATGATCTCATGACAAACATCAATACCTTCTAGATTTAGCGGATATTATAGCTGCTCTAAAACATCGTTCAGTTAAGAATGCTTGATACAGCGGTGCAAAAATATGAAAATGGGTTTGTGCTTTCTGCGTGAGAAATGGCTTGGGATAGAATCTAGGGAAGTGTTTTCAAGGATTCCTTTGTGTAAACACTTGAGATTGTCAGGAAGTTTTGGTGAATCTCTCCACCCTCCTTCAATAATGTTGCAGAAGCTGTGAATTTTAGGATACATTTGTTTGTTGTGATGCTTTCCGAATGCATTCATTCTATGTCTTTGTTAAAGCAGGAAAACAAATGTAGACACATTACTTTTGCAAGAAATATGAGTCTCGGTAAATGACGCCTATAATTCAAAACCTGTTTGCATTACTTTCTTTCATGAACATGAAAGATACTTTGAAGTATGTCCAAGCTGCTTCTTTCCATACAAAGAATGACCACCTAGGGGTGTTAGACTATACTCCACAGTTGTCAAAAAGCACTATCCATACATTTTTATTTACTGATATTTTCAACTCTGTCGTAGATGTCAGATCTCACTTGTAGGGGCTAAATATGCTAAATGAAGACGCCATGCTAGGTTTATCATCAGTAATGCCAAACGCCATTGGTTTTTCATGTTGCATTATACTGCCAAGCTACAATATTTGGAAGTAGGAATGAGAACTCTGTGTCTGTATGTCAGGCAGTTTGCCTATCCTATGGCTTAGAATTTTGTACATTGCATATAGTAAGCTTGAAACTTCTATAGTATTCCATGAAATACATACACATACAAAAGACTAAAATAAAAATAAAGAATCCAAGGGTGGCGTGTTCACAGCAATGCCATAAAAGAACAATTTTGGGTTGCCTTTCAGTCAACGGTTCTTAGAAGAGCTTTGTTTTTCAGTGTGAACTTAGAAACTTAGAAAACAAGAATGCAGAGATGCTCACAAGTCTCTGAGCTAGAGTCCAAGTGAAGTCTCAAGTCTCTTTATTATATTAAGTCTCTGGCTATGATAAGTGTTGCATCACATACAGCGACCCATCCAACACTGCATAGCTATATAAGTAATATGTTATAATGACTGCTTTATCTATTAGCATACAGTATCAGCTTTGATTTTGGTATATAATCAGTGTAAACAGGCTATTGCAACATGACAAAAACACCAAGAATGCTTTACTTTTAAGTTAATATCTGTATTTTGCCTTGTAGCATGAACACACAGTACAGTACAGACCAAACATCACATTGTAGCTAAATGCAAAACACTATTGCAACAAACCAAATGATGTGAAATATATAAAGAGTTCAGATGAAAAGCCTCTAAGTGCCATCTGAAATTGTCAGATCGTTTTTATCACGTCACGTGTTACACGGGCAGGTTATAGGTAACGGAGGGAGGGGAATAACAGCTCATCAGTTGTTTCCTAAAAATAAACATTGTTCACGAGTCCCGCAGCTCGAGTCCGAGTCGGGTCTGAGGTCTTTCGGGGACTTAAGTCGCACTCGAGTTCGAGTCTCAAACTCGAGTCCCCATCACTGCAAGATTGTAAAGCTTTTGTAAGAAAGAGATGAAAAAAAAAGTACTTGCTTATTGTTTACCTGTGAATTGCATGCTTGCCATGTCCTATTACTGTTATTATTATTATTATTATTATTATTAGAGAACAACAGCTTTAAGAGTTGGAACTCTAGCTGTCCAATATGGTGTTTAAGTTAGCAGTTGAAACACTAACCCTAACTGCCGTTAAATTGTAATGAAGCTGCAGGCAGTCCTTTTAAACGCAGTTTTCTTCTTTGATATCAGTTGATTCCATCCCTCAATAAATCAAATTTATCTCTTAAGTTAAATAGCCTGATGTCCTCACCCATTTGAACCTCATAGCACGACAATGATTACATATCCTCATAAATGGAAGCATGTTCCAGGAACAGCTGAGAAAAGGAGGCCTAATTCAGCAGCCGCAGTGGGTTTCATGAGAAAGGAATCTTTGACCCCAAAGGTCAAACCACCAATAACTGTATTTATGAGGGGGATGTGAGTGAAGAGAACCCGAAACATAAACACAGGCCTGCCATGAGTCTTCAGAGAGCACTTGGGAACTGATGTGAAGAGGAGAAGGAGGAGGTCCGGGCTGGTAAAGTCATGGAGGCGGGGTCATATGATGCAGCCTGTGTGATCCAGCCAGCCTGGAGTGTTGACGCTGAACAGTCTCTTGAACATCATGTGATGACCACTGTTATGAACAGGACCACTTTGTGTGTGGCCTTCTGTCTGCATCTTCAGGCGATGTAATCTCTTTGCTTTCTCTCTTTTCCTGTTGCAAAAGTTTGCTTTGCTTCTGTGAGTATTGAATCACAGCATCAGATGTCTCTAGGATAGTCCTTCATTTTATAAGCACTTTTTGCCCGCAAGGGATGGGTGGCATGTTTTTTTTTTCTTTTTTAATACAAAGTGCGACAGCAGAAAAGTTTCACCTGGTAGTGATTTTACTATGCCATTTACCATGGTACTGACAACATAGCATGGCAAGCAGCAAGTCTGCTTTACTTTATTACCTCATGTGAGAACGACTGGGTAGCATGAAGTAAACAGAAAATACAACATGTTAAGCGAGGTAGAACTTACTGAGTGGTGTTTGTTAGACATAACTAGTTGTTTTGCTGCTTCAATGTAAAATTCATCTGATATTATAGGCTAGGTATTCAATGGCATCGAACATTAACGTTCAGTCAGAATTTATTCAGAATTTTCTGCTTTATGATACTAGTATGCCTCTGCTTATGTACAATGTAATTATTTATGAACAATTGTGTCTTCTCATGTGTATCCAACACATTTCTGAAAGTAAATAAGATAAAGCTCATTTAATTAAATTTGCTGCATTCGCACTGCATTCAAAAAGTCAAAAAATCGATCCATGAATCGATTTATTGTCCCATCCCTATAAAATGATAATATGGCTATTTATTATAGACCCTCCCCCTTCCATTTAATACATATCTAGATAAATGCATGGATGTATTTTTTTGTTGTTGTCGTCTTTATCTTTTTTTCATTAAACTATTCATATTCTTAGATTTAAACCTAAATGATGTTGGAAAAAGTTCAAGCACGTGTTATTTATCATCTACCCAGTATACAAGTTCTCTGCCATATAATTAATACACATTTTGTTCCAAAGTCAAAAACCTTTCAAGGCCCCTTTCGAGCCCAGTCTGCATAAGGCGTTGTTAGTGTCGGTGAAACGGATATGTGTGAAATGGATCTCGGTGGCATGCTGCTGCTAGAATCTATGTGTGAAGAGTGAATTTCTATTTGCATGTGACTGCATGTCATTTGAATATGCTTGATACATTCAGTTGGAAAAATGGAGTGCTTTTTTGTTTTGTTTTTGCGGTGGGTTTTAGCGCACCCTCCCCTGGTCGGAATGGGGGGCTTTATTCATGCCATGTTTCACATCCATATCTGCTCTATCGCCGGTGCACCGCCCTGATCCCCAGAGACAGGTGCTGGAAGGCATCCGGGGCCACTGGCTCGGGAGGGCCGTATTTTATCATGTGCACGGACAAGAGAGGACGAAATGGCAGACAATGCAGTGGATCAGATCAGTGTACAACAGTAGGGGTTAACGTCAAGGTGGGCTGTGATGGAAACAGAAGTCCCTGACTGTTCAAGGAAACCCACAGGAGGAAACGGGGGGGGTGTGAGCCCGGCACAGGAAAGCAAGGAAACGGAGAAGGTTCAGCCCTGCCTGCCCTGAGGGAGGTCAAAATAGAAGAGTCTCATGCAAGAAGTGACCCTAACTTCTGTTTTGTAAAAAGAGTTTGTAGACGCAGCCGTACAAAGTCTGATGTCTCTACGCCACGCATATTTTCACGGCTGTCTAACATGTCAGTGCTGCAGAGGTTGGCAGAGAGGCTGTTCCAGCGGGCCAGTCCCTGTCTCGGAGACTCTAGAGGTGGGGAAGGGCGGCTTTTACCAGTCCAAGGATGAGCCAGAGGCCTCTTGCTGGAGTGAGTGACTGAACTGAGGCATGATGTGGGTTAAGGCTGCTGGCACAGTGAGTGTTTGGACATAACTGTTGTAGGCGGAGCTTGGCAAAGGGGGCGGAGAAACCTGCATGTCTAAAGGTTTTACCTCCTCTGATCTATAGGGAAGTGCTGGCCTGGATCCAGAGTGAGTGTGTGAGATTAACCGGTTATCCTTTTGAATGCTTCACCTTTTGACAATATATCTACTAGACTGAAGCTTGACCGCTTAAATTCTAGTCGATGGAGGATAAACAGTTCTTTTTTTACATTTTAAATATTTAGATCCTTTTTTCTTTTCTCTCCAATAAATGGTTTGGACTATCTGCCTGTTAATATTACCAATATTGCCTGACCACAATGTATAGGTGTTTCATAATGGGATCAAAAAGAGATTTGGATTTAACAGAAAATATGTTGTAAACATAAGTCATGGGTGATATGGAGAACTAGTTTAGATTAGCACCTCTAGCTGTGCTTCATGGATTGATGTTGGGACTGCCGAGACACAGATCCTGGGTACAAAGCCCTTTTTATTCATCTTCTAATGTTTGTGCTGTTGCCTGGCGTTGGCTGCGTCATACAGGAGTTCCAGGGAAGCTGGCTGTCTGTCTCCTGGGAAACCTGTCAGTGTGTCCCACTTTGTTGGGGTCCCAGTGTTCTGCTGTTCCTGCCAGTCTGAATTACGAAGTAATGCTAGCGGCATTACCCGTTCATGCAGCGCTTATCCACTCTTTTAGATGACTCCAGACCCTTTGAAAATTTGCAGATTGCCCCACAACCATTTGATTTGCTTTTTGACATGTTTTACAGGCGGTGTCTTCATAGCATCTATTAAATCAGTACTTTTTTTTTTTTTTTTTTTTTTTTTTTTGTCAACTCTCCCACATATTCTTTGGTTGACCGTTCCATGTTTTTAAGTTCTCACCAGGGCACATGGATATTTGCTTTAAATAATTTACCTTTAAGTTACCCGGTGGAAGCTTGACAAGTATCTGAGAGCTGAATGAGATTATACCTAGACTAGAGCAGCACCTATAGTCTTGAG
Organism: Enteromius radiatus; assembly: GCA_032357445.1. Taxonomy (NCBI): domain Eukaryota; kingdom Metazoa; phylum Chordata; class Actinopteri; order Cypriniformes; family Cyprinidae; genus Enteromius; species Enteromius radiatus. Next base: position 3,370,413 of record JAUCMS010000062.1, read on the forward strand.
AAATGAGGTCATGGAGGAGGGAGAGACTTACCAAAGGTGTCACTGTCCCTTGAGTCTCCACCTGGCCTAGGTGGCTGGATCTGGCTCAGTCTTTAAATCCATCTGTCCCTGACTCTTCTTGTGTCTCTGCCTTACTCTCGCACTGCCACTGCATTTATTCCCTGAAAAAGGCTGAAATGCCAGGCCTGGGGCTGCACTGTCTGCAAATGGGTGCTGCTCTCAGATATGTGTGTGTGTTTTTGTGAACCAGCAGGTTTTGCTGTCAATGCACCACTAGCCGACCCCCTTTGGTGTGCGTCAGAGCCAGCAACAGCAGCCGAGGGCCACACTGATTGATCTGACTAATCAATTGTGGACTCTGTCCGCAAGAGGACATTGCCAAGGTTTGAGGGACCAAAGGGGCGCACTTTATGCAGAACCCTAATCCCACTTAATTTTCGCAGGCACTAGAGTCTTTTTGACCGTAATTTCTCTCTAACCTCTAATACCAGGTTACTATTTCTTTGCTTCTTTTAAGTTGCCACAATGCTGTTATAGGTTTGCCCCTCCCCTAAGCAACCAGGTCCCTATTTGGATCAATGTAGTGCACGTGTTTGTGTATGTGCTTGCGTTTTAGGTGTGTGTGTTCCACTTGAGGGTGAGTGGAATGGCACTGTGTACAGAATAAATATTGATACAAACGGAGCATGAGGGGGATTGATTTACCAGGGTGATGTCCACACAGTGGAGCCGCACAAAGCCAGGGCTTTAGTTCAGTGTTCGGCACTCGAGGAAGAGCAGGAACCACAGACTGCATCATTGAATCGTTGGAATCAGACCTGTAGCTCTTAGCTAAAGTGGATGTGAGGGTCAAGCGTGCAAGGACCTCTCTTAGGACGAGGCGTAGGGCTATGAGTCTGATGCAGTGAGGAAGAGGAGAAGGAGGAACCGTCTCGGCAAGGCCCATGTGTGACCGAAAAAGCTCCAGGAGGCATGGTGGGAAGCGGGAATCTCGTTCTTCAGGAGAATCTCGTTCTTCAGGAGGATCAGTAGAGGGAGGAGGGGGAGGTAGTAATGGTGGTGGAGGAGGAGTGGAGGGTCCCACGCTCCTAGTGGACGGTAAGGGCACGGCTAACTTTGTGTGGGAATTGGTCATTTCCCTCCAGTAGTCATGGCACCCGTTTGTTAGGGAAGCCAGCACAAAGGCAAGGAGCATTCATATCCTGAGCCATTTATGAAATTGCAGCAGGGCTATTTTTACATATGGCTGTTCTAAGTCTTTGATTTTTCTTTCGGCTTGTTTGCACAGCGAAGCGGCTGAGGCCTGACCTTGTTTTGAATCTGTTGAATCGAGCACCTTTTGTCACATGGTTTTATGGAGCCTTTGGATCAGCTTCAAGCTTGGGTGAACTTTGGACACTGTCCTCTCCCCTGTCTCTATCTTCTACTGTAGTTCCTCTACAGATTATCTAAACGAAGTAGAAATATGACCCTGGAGTGTGTGCAGTCCCATCAACCACTGCGTTTGTGTGAGAGACACTCCTGAATCTCTCTGAGATAATAAGGCAGGGGAATTGATGGGAAGTTGTGGGGTGCGGCTTTTGCTCTCTCTCTCTCTCTCTCTCTCTCTAACTCGACCCGGAGCCTGTGGATTGGAGATAATGGCAGTAGATTTGAGCGTGACTAACCTCGCTCTACGGCGTCTGCCTCTTTCACCTTAGAAAGAGATCGTTTAATGCCCCTACTTGGGATTTAAAAGCATTGCACTTTGGGAATGCTTCATGTGGGTGTGTCCTGCAGTAGAGTCCTCAATAGCAGCAATCGCACTGCGTTTCTTTGTACGGCTCCTCTGGGCGCAGCAGTTGCAACAGTTGGATCTTCTCAGCTGCTGTGACAGCTTGCATTTCCCCAGAGGGAGAGCGCTGGTAGTGTGGAATGAGGAAGAGTCTGGAATCTGAACGTTCCCACACAACTCTATAAAGAAAACAGGGGAGTGGGGAAGTAGTACTGCATTGGTGTGCTCACCTGATTTCTGACTTGATTCTTTCTCGCTGTTTCTGAAGCAGAAATTATGATGCTGTGACTTTTCTCACACACACACATACACAGGGTGAGAGAAATATGAAGTGAGAGAGAGACAGTAGATATTGATTTGGGTCTGAGCTCTTGTTCGGTCATGGTGGGCTCAGGAAGTATTAGATAACATGAGCTCAGTCGATGTGGTTTTAACAACAGTGGAAATTAGAACAGGCCTTACCTCAAACAGCCAATGAGAGTGATTGCCACAGGCTCTGAACACACAACAAACATGATGAAAAACGGAAGTGGCCAATACTGTGGGGAGTTTGTTTGTGCTGGTTTGTTGTAGGGAACTTAAAATTTATATATAACGGAAAACCAGCATGTATCGTCAAGAAAACAACCTATTTTCACTTTTGCATTACTCTAAACATAACAATGCGGAAAGTGAATATCGACAGTTAATATCTGAATGTGGCATTAGAGGAGTTATTATCTGTTGGCGTAGTCCAAATAAAATGTTAATGCATTGGATGTTAAAGGGATAGTTCACCCAAAAATGGAAATTCTGTCATCATTTACTCGCTGTTGTTCCAAACCTTTTTCTTTTTTCCCTTTTTTCTGATAAGAAAATGTTAAGAAGAATGTTGGTAACGGAGCAGTTGTTGGCAGAACAGATAATGTTGGTCATGTTGCTTTTTCAGGCACTAGCTACTGCCAATACATATGCTGATATGCTCTAGGTATTTAAGACGTACGGCTGCTGCACAAGTAACATATATATATAATAACCCATAGCAGATTTAGAAAGAGGGAGCTAGGGAGGGTGGAGAGTTTCAGAGGAACTTTGAAAGCGCTCTGCAATATATAAGTGGTTTGACTCAACTTGCTTGTTATCAAGGAAAATGCACACACAGATTACTAATAATGCTGAAATCAG
>JAUCMS010000062.1:3373448-3391300 GCA_032357445.1 Enteromius radiatus
TGAACGCAAGAATGAATGTCTTGTTACGTCCACGAATGCATTTGTTTATTTAATATAATCGCAAAATTTGCTGTAATCGCATAGGCTGACATCGCGATTGCAATATGATTAATCGTGCAGCCCAATGTCTATTGCTGAAATGATAAAAAAAACTGGTAATATTTGTAATGTACTACAACACTGTATAATTAAAATCACAACTGAGAATGAGAAGTGTTTTCACTTTGTGTACACAGACATGGGGAAAAAGTTGTTCTCAGCAGTCTTCCCAGGCATTTCTGCAGCTCATATGCAGAAAAGCTGATGAAATATTGTAAATTGCTGTCATAAATAAGGGTAGACTAGGAACTCTGGACTTTAATGTGTTGTAGGGGCTGTAAAAGGTTGATGTTGACTGCCATACCTGTTTTTACAATTTTAACATATTCTACTGGCAGAATCTGATTAGACTTTAAGCAAATTAGCATGTCTTTGAACGCAATGTTGTTCTGTTGTGCACATAAATAACACACACATTGCCTTTTTCATTTTCAGTTAAGGAGTTTCTTGCTAAAGCCAAAGAAGATTTCCTAAAGAAATGGGAGAACCCAGCACAGGTCAGTTAATCCCGTTTTCTGCACTGCATACAATCACTTTGTCAACCAATGAGCTAATTTGAGTTGCATTGTGCCCCCTTCTGGACACAAGGTGAAGTGACCTGCTGTTTGTTTTTCTCTTTGACACCGGAGTGTTTTTTTTTTTTCAGTAGTAGACTTTTCAGTAGCAGAGAGCCTGAGGAAGTAATGCATTTGGATATAAAATCAATGACATTTTTGAAATGTCATTGATCTTAATAATCACGCAAGTCAAGAAAGTTTGACTGCGCTCGAGATCATACAGGAACAGTCAAATTTGCCTTTAAAAAAAAATTAAAAGAATATGCATTTACCAACAATTTTCATCATCTTTTCCTCTTTATACTTTATTCTGTTCCTCAGAATACGGCATCTCTGGACCATTTTGAGAGGTTGAAGACTCTAGGCACTGGCTCGTTTGGACGAGTTATGCTAGTCAAGCACAAAGAATCAGGCCAGCATTTTGCCATGAAGATCCTCGACAAACAGAAGGTAAGCCACTCTCAGAGGAATCGGTGCTGAAAGCCGTATGTCTGTGTGTTGGAGCTCATTTCCTCGCGTCTTTCAGGTGGTGAAACTGAAACAGATAGAACACACACTGAATGAGAAACGCATCCTGCAGGCCGTCAGCTTCCCATTCCTTGTGCGATTGGAGCACTCGTTCAAGGTACCAGCTCTCTCTCTGTGTGTGTGTGTACTTGCATGTTTTGGACAAGGATGATACAGCAAAAATTATATGTATCGTAGTCTTTCAGCCTTTAGATGTCTTTTAAAGATAAATAATTGATACAGTTAATAATTTTATTCAGCAAACACAATAAATTGCTCAAAAATGACTGTAAAGACATAATGCAATTTTATTGAATTTTTCCATTCATCAGAGAATCCTGGTTTCCACAAAAATATTAAGCTGCTTTTAAAATGTATAATAATAATAAATGGCTTTTGAGCATCAAATTATCATATCAGAATGATTTCTGAAGGATCATGTGACACTGAAGACTGGAATAAGGATGCTGATAATTCAGCTTTGCATCACAGGAATAAATGCCCTTTTATGTTGTTTGTTGTAATAATCACAGTATTAATGTTTTACTGTATTTTTTGATTAAGCCTTTATGAATATCTCCATGCTTTTGTGTGTTCTGTTCTTAGGATAATACTAACCTGTACATGGTAATGGAGTATGTTCCTGGAGGAGAGATGTTCTCTCACTTACGTAGAATCGGCCGGTTTAGGTGAGTTTTTATCTCTATTCATATCGCGCTAGCTGCATGAGCTTCTCCAGCCAGGCTGCTTATACTTCTGTTTCTTTGTTTTGGATTATTTTAAGTTGGTTTTAAAGATGTAAAACCTTTTTTCTGAAATCACTCACTCTTAGATTTTATTTTCATTTACATCTATTTATTGTTGTTTTCTGCTATTTTTAGTGTCATACTATAAATTGCCATATCATCTGTGTGGTGACACACAATTTCAAAATCGCCCCATACTCAAAATAACACCAGATTAGAGACTTAATGGTCAAATCTAGGGCAGCTCTGCATTCTTGCTGACAGTGATTTCTGCATTTTTGCAATAAATATTATGTAATCGCTGGCTACACTGACTAACTTCCTCGAGCTGCAGTGTCAAATTTGGACAGGGAACAAAGTGTCACTTGCCAAACATTTAAAAAGTATTCATAGTTTCTTTGAAGGCAAGATTCAAAATATTCCCTGTTGTCTGTGCAACCTTCCTCAGAGACTGACTGATGCATTGAAAAACTGCTATTGGATATGTTACACCAGACTGGAGATCAAGCTGAATTTCTTCATTCAGATTCACAAGTTGCTAATTTATTTCTACTTTAACTTCAAATATTTCAATTACATTATGAATCGGCCAGTTTAAATTATCGTATAATTAACACATAACATCATCATTGGTCATTGGTTCTTTTAAATATTGGCTTTTTTTAATTACTTTTATTATTAGTAGTTTCACACATCTATTGATAAAAGGATTTTCAGAATTTAAAGTGCCCCTACTATGAGTTATGAAAGGTTCATATTTTGATTTTGGGAGTCCCAAACAATTCAAGGTGTAAAAAAACCTTTATTGTATTTTATAATATGTATAACATTTGTTTTTTACCTTTACTTGATCAATGACTCTCTAAAAGATTTGTTCAACGATTAATTTTTTCCTCAACCCCTCTGGTGATTGGTTGATTTCATTTAATGCACTTTTTGTGAACTTTTAACGCTTTTAAAAGCGTCGCCTATTGGCAAAGAATGACTTTGCATTTTTATTCAGACCAATGTAAAACAAAGACCAACAAGTGGGTGGACAATATGCTAATTTTTCATGCTGACGTTAACATAAAACATAAAAATTTGTTTGAAAAATGACTCCTATAAATGATTCAGAGTTCTTTTTAGAGACAATAACTTCATATGTATTCAGATTTAAAACTTTGCTGGATGTTTTTAATCACTTACTCCATGGAAGGTCATTTTCAAAAATCCATAATAGGGGCATTTTAAAACAACGTGCAGATTCATTATACTTGCAGTGCATATTTAGTTTTATTTTCAGTTCAACTAATGCTATTTTTTTACTTGATATGATGCCAAACAGTACATGCTGTAGCCCTGCTTCATCTAAATCTATTCAGTCATCGTATTCTTGTATGACTGTGTACGCAGGTCCTGTGACCTCTGTACGTTTACGCTGTGTCTGTCTGTCTCTGTCCGGTGCAGTGAGCCTCATGCCCGTTTCTACGCCGCCCAGATAGTTCTGACCTTTGAATACCTTCACTCACTTGATCTTATCTACCGAGATCTGAAGCCTGAAAACCTGCTCATAGACCAGCAGGGCTACATACAGGTAAACACTTAAAATCAGATGACTTTGTGAAATGTAATGATTGCAGCTCCAAAAATGTCACATGACTGCAAAGAGTATACCTGTCTTGTGCTTGAGTGTCATTTTAAAACCATCCCAGGCTCATTCACAGGTTTCCACAAATTAATACATGCAGTGTTCATTTTTGCTGTTTTCTCAGGTAACGGATTTTGGATTTGCTAAACGTGTAAAGGGCAGGACCTGGACACTGTGTGGCACACCTGAGTACCTGGCGCCAGAAATCATCCTCAGTAAAGTGAGTACTGAAGCTGCGTTACTTGTTTTAACTACAGTTTAAGTCATTTTGGCATAACTGCTGCTCTCTGTCTTTTAGGGTTATAATAAAGCAGTGGACTGGTGGGCTCTGGGAGTGCTGATCTATGAAATGGCTGCTGGTTACCCTCCGTTCTTTGCCGACCAGCCCATCCAGATCTACGAGAAGATTGTTTCTGGGAAGGTGAGCGCTGAGAGAGATTATCACAGTATATTGTGCTGGATGTCACACAGTTTAGTGGCTACTCTGCATTGCTCACTCATGTCAGTGGTCCTGTTGTAATCTAAACTGGTGTTTCATTATTTGAAATAAAGCTGACAAAAAAAATTGTATATACAGTATCTCACAAAAGTGAGTACACCCCTCACATTTTGGTAGATATTTTATTATATCTTTTCAAGGGATAACGCTAAAGATCTGAAACTCTGATAGAATGTAAAGTAATCAGTGTACAGCTTGTATAATGGTGTAAAGTTGATGTCCCATCAAAATAACTCAACACGCAGCCATTAATGTCTGAACTGCTAGCAACAAAACTGAGGGGTGTACTCACTTTTGTGAGATACTGTATATGTGTGTGTGTATGTGTATATATATATATATATTATATTAGATGGGAAACTTAGGCTTAGGCAGCTGTCTCATATAAAATAAGTTTACTAAAACCGAACTAAAAAATAAAGCTAAATAAGAATATATATTAAAAACATTATAACCTATGCAATATTTATATTTAAAACACACACATCACATGAAAGCTGATTCAAAATATTAATAAATATGACAAAGTAGTAAACTAAACAAAAAATAATACAAATAAAAATGTATGTATCTTTTAATGTTGTATATGGGGTTTTGGTAACAGAGCAGGGTTATTACAGTTAACTGAAGTTATTAAAACATTTCTGCTACTTTAAAATAAAGGTGAAATAAAATTATTTATAAAATATTAGATGAAAAACACTTTAGTTGTTTCTCATTTTTGTTTAAATTAAATGTTTACTATAAGAAATACTAACTGTAAATTTAAAAAAAAAAAATTATATGAAAAAATTAAGTAAACCAAATAAAAATCACAAAGAAATCCAAAAATGTAATGTATAGATGTAGTATATAGAGTTAGATCTATGGGCTTGTATTATATATATATATATTTTCTTTGTGTGTGGGTTAGATAACAAAGCATGTTTTACATTTGCATTAATTAAATTTGTAAAGGCTTTTTATGTTTTGCTTTTAATAATGTTACTAGGCAAAAGTCTAACTCATAGATGTTTTTCCAGGGGACAAATATACAAAAAGTGTATAAAGTTGTGATGTATTAAGTCAGATTACTTTTTTTTTTTTTTTTTTTTTTTTTTAATTTTAAAAATGAAAGTTTACATTTTAGTTGTAAGTCATCTAAAGGTTTTAGCGTGCTGTCATCTTCTGCTCTCATTGGTTTTGTGGTTGGGTCCAACATCTGTTGTTTTCTAGATGGTTTTAAATTTAAATATTTACTGTTAATTATGTATAGACTTTCTGGAGTTTTGAAAATCTGTTTATAAAAGGGCTTGTGAATCCCAAACCCTGACAGTGTGTCTTGATCTTTCTCTAGGTTCGCTTCCCCTCACATTTTAGCTCTGACCTGAAGGACCTGCTGAGGAACCTGCTGCAGGTAGATCTGACGAAGCGCTTCGGTAACCTCAAGAACGGCGTCAATGACATCAAGGGCCACAAATGGTTTGCAACCACCGACTGGATCGCAATCTACCAGAAGAAGGTACCTCGATCATACTGGCTTCTTGTATCGTTCTCACCATCCCCATTTGTAAAAGGCTCATCATTAGCACATGTTTTGGTCTACATCATATTTCATCAGAATGCAATAACCTGTGTTTTCAGGTGGAAGCCCCCTTCATCCCAAAGTGCAAAGGCCCCGGCGACACCAGCAACTTCGACGACTACGAGGAGGAAGAAATCCGGGTCTCTTTCACAGAGAAATGTGGAAAGGAGTTTGCTGAATTCTAGAAGCAGCAGCGGAGGAGAGGGATGGAGAGAAATTAGATGTGGGGCAACGGAGAGAAGAAAACGTTTTCCAGGGTGGTGGTGATGATGATGGACTGGACTGAGCCTTATCCGGTAACAACAACGTAGAGCCCTCATACACAGATCGAGGGAGAAGAAGAACAAAGTCCAGAGAGAGAGACGCCAGCAGTGTTGCCTTTTCAGATCCTTCGTCACTTGTTACTTGTTACCATTTTCATGTTTTCCCTCTTGTTTGGTAGCCAGGGTCCACTGGGCAGAGATTCGGTCACTTCTCTGTGGCTGGCTGGCATGGGGATATTTGTGACTACTTTTTTTTTTTTTTTTTTTTCTTGATTTTCCAGAGATATAGAAGTTACTTTTCTGGTACTGAATTTTGGCTTCTCCAGAGAAAATTAACCCCTCAACCCCCAAAGGTGTCCTTGCTCTGTAGTTCTCCACCATGTCACAACATGTTTACTTCCTGTGCACCTATTGGCACTCAATACCAAATCAACCCGAATTCAAGAGTTCTGGCTTTTTGTTTGGCATGTCACCCATTTCTCATTTGGTTTTCAAGCATCACACCACCATCCTTTAAATGTATCATCGCATATTAATCGGCTACAGTGCTCTAAGATCAGGCAGAATCAGCCGCTTAGTATAAAGGTTGTTAATTTGGAGTCATCTAGAGTCACTCTAGATTATTTAGTGTATTTTAAGCAAATATGTTTGTATTTAAACCAATAGAATGTGCTTTGGGTTGAAAGCGGCCACTGAAAAGACCGTAACGCTATTTTAAATGACACATCTGTAGCATGTAAGCATACTTGAAGCTCCAAAATCACATTTTCTCCAATGGCTAAGATACATTTCCATAGATAAACTAACAAAACGCAGAACTAAAGGAATAAATGAATTTAAAGCTAGCACAAAGGCTTGCAATACAGCTGGTTGTTTTAAAAAAAAAAGATGCTTTTAAAGGAAAACGTTTAAGGAGGGCACGGTTTCTGTGGTTACACTGGGTTCCTGGTGGATTTTTTGTTGTTGTTGTTGTTTTATTAATACTCTTATTCTTTTCTGCCGCATCGCCTGCTAGTGACCAAACCCTTTGAAAAAAAAACTGGTATTTCTTCTTATCCTCATCAACGATAAGAGCAGCCTCCACGTGTCATCGCCATTTGAAAATTAGGCAGATTTCCAATATGTTTTAGCTCTCAAAGGCTTCTAATCAATGCCCCATTTCTGCTTCTGCTTGTTCATGTTGACTTTGTGTGTTAAGATATTGACCAGTTAGTGGATACGTTAAAATATCGTCCAACGATCTAATCAAAATTCGTCCATTTCTATCTTGCTCTGTACCTTGTTGGATGCAAGACAATCTAAACGCAAACTTCCCCGTGATTTTTTTTTTTTTTGTTGTTGTTGTTGTTGTTTAGTTTCCAGACGTGTGCAGTAATGTGTAGTGTTATGGAGGTTTATTTCGTTATGCTCGGAAAGCTTTGCGTCGATGAATATTTGATTGTAAAGTTGAAGTGTGAATTCTGCACCAAATGTGGCACCAAACTAAACGGCGGCCTGTTTGAGTAACAGAAAGTACGTAATATATTAGAATTGGTCATTATTTTGTCAATTTTGCTGCTGCTAGTGGCGCAGAACTGATATGCTTCACCTTCAAAACTGAGATGCCCATCTCTTACAGCTCAGTCCTTCAGGAGTCAGCTGTTCATTAGGTGCTGATTTTAAAATCGCGCAAAGTCGATTTTCGGTTGTTTTGGTTTATGATAAGCAACATAACTTTGTCGAATGTGTGCGAACTACAGATTGGTGCCAGGTTAAAATGACTCTTTAATAACAGAGGTATCTATTGGACCGGCTTTGATGCCATTTAAATTGCAGTATGACATCAAATCACTGTTCTTTTCCCTCTCAGGAAATGTCATGTCAATGTATTCTGCCAGATTCACAGCCAAAACGCACCAGATTGGGTCCGTTTTTGAGCATCCGGGTGCTGATGTAGCTTTAGAAACGAGCAAAGGCCAGGAGTTTATATTTTACAAAACATTACGGTAGGCTTCGATTTCCTCTCCCTCATTCTTTTCCCTGCATGCCTAGCTTTTGCTGGGACATTTTCTTGCCCCACTTCTGGAGACTTTGTCATAAAATGGTTGCGCAAACAGGAGAAACAGCTCCATCTCTTGGTTTGAATAGCTGGAGAACAAAACAATCAGTGTTTAAAGAATGCGTCTGTACGTTTAGATTACCCAACAGGCTCTTCTGCGCTGGTCTTGTGATGTTAGAAGCAACTCAAGACTATCCTCTCAACTGGTGTACAGAGTTAAAATGTACAGGTTGGCTTCACGCAAGATTTTTTTCCTCATCTTTGAGCTCGATCGTGGTGGCATGGAAGGGGTCTGTTGAAAGTAGCACCGTTTTTAAACAGTGACCTTTTTTGGGGAATCATGGTTCAGATGCACCTTTCATTACATCTTTTTTTTTTTTTGTCAGAGCATGGAAAAATGTGACATTTTTGGCGGTATTCATATGTCATCCCTCTATCTCTGGTTCCCGTCCCTTCCTTTCAGATACATGGGTGTCACGCATCCTTCAGTCTGTTCGTTCACATCGTCAGTCATCTTTTTTTGTGTGTGCGCGCGCATCAGTCCATTATACAGTTTGCCTTTGTACACATCCAGTTTCCTACACTCTTCTATTTGCTTTTTAAAAAAAAAATCATGAAGAAAACATTTGATTTACTTTTTGCATATTTTCTAAGTGTATTTTCAATAACAGGAGTCTCTTTCCTCCCGACATGGGTATGGTGATGGTGTAGTCTATTGTACCTTCTCGGGAAACAATAACTGTATATTCTCTGCCTTTAACAGTCTTAATTATTTTACCTTCTGGAGAAGTTGACGGATACCCGTAGGACACATTGAGTATGTTTAAAAAAAAAATACACAGAATAATATTTTGCAACATGTATCATTCCAATAAAGTTTTAATTGTTAAAATTACAAGAATGTGGTGATGTCTTAAATGTTACTTGTTTTGAATGTTCTGATAATCTGTCCCAGGACCTTTAACAGCACAGAAAAAAAATAAAAATAAATATATATATATATATATATATATATACACACACACACACACACACACACAACATTTGAAGGATCAAAACCTTCCATCAAAATTGTCCTAACTGAAAAATGCATTAAAAAAAAAGATTTTTTAAAATCCACTTTAAATGTTAACTACTGTGCCTGAGTTGTATTTGAAGGGTTCTTAAAAGCATAGAAAAAGTGGATCCGTGCTGTCATTAGTCACATGAACTTTTGTCTCAAAATGACCTGGCATCAGATGATGACGGATAACTTGCCATGAATTTTGGGGTGGAACTGCATAAGCTGGGCAAGTTCTTTTTGAGATTCATAAAAAACAATAATTAGAAATCTGCTTGAGATGACCTCCTACATTTGCTAAAATGTGAAGCACACTGCACAATAACGTATCCCACAATGCAATGCACTTGACTTGACCTCCTATTCTAGTGTGCTCACAATCACTAAAGCAGAAGTACTTTGAACTTTCACCCACAATCTTTATATACATATATACACGCATTTATTTATTAACAAGCAATTCTGTTATTTGATGTTTCTCTTCTGGTTTATCTTCTGAACATGGAGTACATGGAGCTCAGCATAAGTTTTTTTAAGTATATACTGTGTAGTATGCAGTATGCAGTGCATAGTTAATATTCCACTCAGCGCATTTCCTTCTGAACTAACTGTTTGATGGCCACATGTAACCATTTTTACTATTTTATTTCCAAAATGGCTGGAACGTCAATGAAAATGTTTACCATTGTATAATGCGTATTTCTTCACGTGTAACTTATAAATAAAACCGCACGCAGTAATGCAGCATGCTAGCATCGCATTCCAAAACAGCAACAATAGCCATTTAAGCGGCACGGAAACGTGCAAGCGAACAAGGCCTCCTTAAATCTCCTAGCGGCGGGCTGCGCATCTCGCGCATTCCACCTTAAAAGCGCTCAATGCGATCAACGCACGCGTACAGTATGTTTCCGTTTTTTTCCTCCTTCTCCAGCGCGCTCGCGCCGCGGCTCGAAAGACTGCGAGCGTCACGTCGAAGGCAACACTGACGCACTTCATCCACTCTATCAAGCTTGAAGCCCATTAGGAATAATGTCTGAGCCGTACCGCGAATGGATCCTGGGATCTATAGACTCGCTGAGGTCGAGAAAAGCGCGACCAGACCTGGACAGAATTTGCAGGATGGTCAAAAGACGACACGGCTCGGATTGGGACCGAACCCGGTCAGAACTAGAGAAACTGATAGAGGAGCAAACGGTGCTCAAAGTCAACTATAAAGGCTCGGTTTCGTATCGCAACGCGGCAAAGGTGCTAAGAGGCAGGAGAAAAACCGAGCAGAGCAAGTGTGCGGTGAAACAGCCTTCTCTCGCGGACTGGAGCACCGGCGACAGCGCTCTGGGTCCCGTGGATGAGGATCACATGGAGGATATGGAAGTAAGTGAAGCGAGAAGCGGCTGCGCTCCGGCAAAAAACGAGACGCGAATTGTAAAGTATTGGTGTTTTTTAATCACTAGTTTGAAGTGATATGGCGCATGCAAACGTGAAAGCAAGTGCAAACGCGCACACAGAGAGACGCGCGCGCGCGGACTGGCGCAGACGGGGAGCGGCGCGATCCTTCATGAGCGTCGGGAAATCGCCAACAATGGAAGCGCTCGATCTTGCGAGGTCCAAATCTTTCGGAGCGAGTTTTTGTGTGAGCGCGGACGATGCGCTGGATGAGTCCGGTAACGATAACTCAACTTTCGCGATGCAACCCTTGTCAAATAAAACGAACTCGCTTTTGCACGGCGGGGGAAAGTCACCAAAAACATCACGGATCAGCCGACTGACGCATTTCGCCCAAGGAGCGACACCGGAGACAAATGCATTAGCGATTACTTAACGGACTAGCGAGAGACTGTTTTTTTTTAGCTTGTGCGTGTTGTAACCGAGTCGATACGACAATTTATAGGGATCATTGAAGCGCAAGTCATTAGACGCGCTGCTGGATGATCCTTTCTGTCCGTGAAGGCGAAGTGCGATCAAAGTCGTCAGGCGGCTCGTGAACTTGCCGTACTTATTTATCGCGTGTTAAAATGTTGACGTTAGTTTTGGGTGTGTTTTGAGGGAGAACATGTCGGCTTTAGCCACGTTTAACATTGGCTTGCTTTGGGACGCGCTTCAGGCAGGCAGCGCGCCTCGGAGCGAAGCGGGGCGGGTTCATGAATATTAACGAGGCTGCGTGAACTTCGCCAGTGGCGTGCCTCATTAATATACATGAACTCACCACGCTTCTCTCTCAGGGGCGCTGGCGAGCCTGACGTAACTTAATATTCATGAGCCCGCCCCGCTTTGCTCTCAGCGCGCGAGTTGGAGTTCAGCGCGCCTCTCTCTCAGTAATGTTTCTCATACTGTATTGTTCCTCATAAATTAAGTTATTTCGAGGTTTTTAACATTCCTAACACGACTGTGCCGTCCAAAACCGGGGTTCAAAATGTACGAAAATACGGGCAAAGAGGAATTTCTGGCTCGGTCCCGACTGAATAAACAGCGCGCGGCCTTCACGTACTGAAGATCCAATCGATGGTAATCCAGTTTAGCAGAGCGACGGGTCGAGCATAATCACAAAATGTAGTTGTCGAAATCTGTTCGTTTAAACGTGAAATACTGGTACGTTCTAGTAGTGCTAATCTTTATTAAGTCCTGCTCAAGCCCTTGTGTGCGTGCTAGTACTGTAGATGTTTTCTTCCTCACATCATCTTCGTCATGCTGCTTAGTGAAAATACTCCTGGGCTTTTGAACATTTCCATCGTTATTGCGCTGGAGAGTTCAGTGAACCAGTAGCAGGGCATGTTGGCACAAACATACAAAGTCGACAGAATGGGAGTCTGCCATTAGTTTGTTTCAGAAAAATGTAAATAGTTAGGAAACACAAAACAGTTTGTAAACCCCAAATAAATAAAACCAAAGAAAACAATGCAAGATTAAAAACGCTTGGCCCCCTAAAAATGGGGAGATTTATGTAAAACATGCTTGTGCTGAAAACACAGTTCAACCTTGCAAACAGTGAAAAACAATCACATAATTTCAGTTTAAAAGATAAATTCACAAACATTATGCTGATTTAAAAAGAGATGTTTTAAACCACTGCCACAGAAGATCATTCTGGCAATATTGAGCTTATGTGTTAAAAGCTTGTAGCTGCAAAATATGTACTGCTTGTAATCAAAATAAAAAAGGTTTTCAGCTATATTTATGGTTTAGTGTTATTTTAAAATATCATATGATTATTTCTACACTACTGTTTGTATATTTGGAGGTAGTAAGATTTATTTATTTTTTCATGTTTTGAAAGACGTTTTATGCTCACCAAGGTTATGAAGACAGTAAAAACAATAAAAATGTTGGTGAATATTATTACAATTTAAAATAACAGTTTTTATTTGAAAATATTTTAAAATGTTATTTAGTCCTGTGTTATTCTGAAGCTAGCACCATTACTACAGTCTTTCAGAAATCATATGAATATATTAATTTATTGCTCAAGACACATGAATGATCATTATAGATGTTGAAAACAGTATATTTTAGAAGAATCTGTGGTGATTTTTTTAAGAATTACTTGATAAACAGAAGGTAAACGCATTTGCAATAAAAATCTGTGCTGTCACTTTCTATTTTAACGCCTCCCTGATGAATGAAAGTGTAATGTGTCTACTTTTATTGGATAATTTCTATAACCTAAAGTTCAATAGAAACTGCTCTTAAATTTAGTTGAATTTAGTTTCTGTGCAGTACTGGCAGTGATCAAAGCACCTGCTTAAAAAAGATAATGATAATAATAATATTGCTGCAATCCTTTTAGGACGAGATGTCCATGACAGCAGGAATGGACAGCAGTATGGACGAGGAGGGGGACGAGAGCAGTCTGGACGCCATGTGCGCTCAGAGCACCGCTGACTCGGGCATAAGCATGAGTCCCGTCACCAGCAGTAACACCAGTCAGCCTGTTCCCTCACCCACATCCTCAAAGAACTCTCCTACCCATGATGCTCTGAGGCAGGACGCCGACAGCGCTTACACTCTACCTGAGCACATACAGCCAGCAGCCCAGCACGACACAGGTACCCTAGTCCTGTTGGTTATCTTTTGAATTAAAGGGGTAGTTCACCCAAAAGTGAAAATGAGATATTTATCTGCTTACCCCCCCATCCAAGATGTAGGTGACTTTGTTTCGTCAGTAGAACACAAATGAAGATTTGTCAGTCAAACCGTTGCAGTCTGTCAGTCATATAATCCAAGGAAATGACTAAACTAAACGTTTAGAGTTAAAAAACATACACAGACTAAACTAAATTAAACCCTACGGCTCGTGATGGTACATGGAAATGTAAAAAACTAAACAGTATTTATATCTTCTTTTTTTTTTTTTTTTACCTTTTATACACCACAAGCTCTCGAGTCGGGGGTAAGCAGATAAACATCAAATTTTCATTTTTAGATGAACTATCCCTTTAACTTCTCAAGATAAAACACCAAACTAATCCAAATTTAAGCCTAAATTGAGATGAAAAGAAGAATCCAGGCACTCCTTCTGGTCCTAAAAGAGAAGTCTCTGAGGAAGGCTGAAGGCCCAAATGCATCAGTGTGCAGAATTTTAGACATTTTATATGTAAATAAAGGATTTTTAACATTTTGGACCAGAAGAAGTGCCTTGGATTCTTCTTTTTGGCAAACCCAACCAATGAGCAGCTTCTGAGAAGCTTCCAAAATCAATTGAAATTGCATTTAGGTATATTTAGAAAAATAATAATAATTAGATAACCAACCAACATAAGTTCTGTCATGTTTTACTGTTGCATAAAACAAATTTGACATTTTAACAACATATGCGCACACACATATCCCAACTAACATTCATGTTCCAGTTATTATGCTATGTGTTTGCACTGAAACTTTAATCATTTAACGTATTAAGCAATGAATTTATCGCAGCCCGGATATTGAGTAATATTGAATACTTTGATGAAATCTTGAGCCTATAAACTTTATTGTTTCATGTTTTGAAAGACATTTTTTGCTCACCAAGGTAATGAAGACAGTAAAAACAATAATAATGTTGGTGAATATTATTACAATTTAAAATAAATAACAGTTTTTATTTGAATATATTATATATATATAGTGGCCAATTCTTGTTTATAAATAAGCATAACTTATTTTATCCTTGTCGCAGATGTTCCAAGATGATTGTGTAACCTTGCTCTCCCACACTTAAGTGACTAATAAAATAATCAAGTGGAGGCAGAACAATCTGTCTTTCTTGAATATACAAGCACTCATTTCGACAGGGTAACGTTTTTGCACCCATTCATCTATTGCAATCCCTGTTTTTGTTTCATTCATATTCTGCCAGATTCAGGCATGGCGATGCATGTCATAGTTCAATAATCACTGAGAGTGACAGACCTCCATCAGAAGAAGCCAAGATTTGGGCTAAAACAGTGGGTCAATGTGTAAGAGATTTCTCTGTGGTTGTCCCCCTCAGGATCTGCGGCGCTCGTGCAGCAGCCAGCAGCCATCTGTCTGTCCGATCTTAAAGTCGAGGAGGGGCCGCTCAGCCCTGATCCGCTGCTGTCTCCCTGCACAGTCGCAGCGGTAAGCATGTCCACCCGTGCCTCCAATCACAGCACATCTGTCCCATTCCTCTGCCTCACGTTGTGTCTCTCTGTCATCAGGACGAGGCGCTGTTGTCAGACGCTGTGCCTGATCCTGTCCAGGAGGGTGAGGATGCTGCATGTGTTTTTTAAGATTTCTCACCGTATCTGTCAGATCACTGGTTGTTACATTTTTATTTGAAACTGTGCTTTTTCAGGTGAAGTGTGCACCAAGAGCATAATAGAGGAAGCAACAGTTAACAATGAAGGGACGAATAATAGAAAGTGAGTAAAAAAACAAATACATTTTCTTTGTGTCTTTGGTTTAAAAACAAAAAAAAAAAAAGATCAAAAATGTATAATTAAACTTAGTGTATCATTTCTATACTATCAAACACTTTGCAATGTGCCGTCAAACTCACAGCATTGGATTATGTATTGTTGTTGTGAGATGTAAAAGTGAGACTTTAATCTGTTTTTGATCATGTTTAGTGATGAGGTAAAGAAAGAACTCGGGCAGGACCCTTTGCTTTGGAGCGTGGCTGATGTGGCCAGTTACTTCACGTCTGTGGGCTTCCCTGAGCAGGCGCTGGCTTTCACAACACAGGTGAGGACTGCAGTTAAACCACACCTGTCAAGGGCTTGTACCAAAGTCTGTTGACCCATTTTTGTGCTTTTTTTTTGTATAATGGAAAATCTACAGATGATCAGTAAGTGTACTAGTGAGTGCAGATCCTGCTTTTTTTCATTTGAAGTCATTAAAAGTTAACAAAAGTAAAGTTAATCTAAATTAATGAAATGAATTAAATTCTATGGTGAATATGTATTTTTCTAGTTATGCTCGGCTCTAAAATGTTAATTTACTTTATGAGTGCAATTTCAATAAATATTTTTGTTTGTTTTTGTTTTTTGGGAGTCACAAATGAATGTAATAGTGGGAATTCAAGGTGCGGGGACACTGTAATAAAAAAAGCTTTCTCTGTCAAGACTCACCGTTTAATAACAACAATAGGAATACAATAATGGGAATGAAAAAAAAGAGAGAAAATTTAACATCTTGAGCTAGAGTAGTTTTTAGAAATAGAGGTTGTTTGGCTAAAAGAGAGGGGTGGGGAGGAAGCATTATATGTGACCCTGGACCACTAAACCAGTCATAAGGGTCAATTTCTTCAAATTGAGATGTATACATCATCTGAAAGCTGAATAAAAATTCATTCCATTGATGTTTTCCTTTTTAATTATCAGACAATATTTGGCTGACATGCAGCTATTTGAAAACCTGGAATCTGAGGGTGCAAAAAACTGAAATATTGAGAAAATATAGCAATGCATATTACTAATCAAATGTTTTGGTATATTTGCAAAAAGAAATTTACAAAATAACTTCATGGAACATGACCTTTACTTAATATCCTGATTAGGTAAATAAGTTGGCTAAATGTTTTAAAATCTAAACAAGTCTACAAACTTAGGCTTACTGTTTTAAGTTGTAATATATTTTACTGTTTAATCTGTTTCTGTAATCACAGGATTCAGTGTCACATGGTCATTCTAATATGCTGATTTGCTACTAAAGCAACTGTTATCAATGATAAAAACAATTGTGCTGCTTTATAATTTCATGGAAACGGTGACACCTTTTTTTTCAGCACTGTTTGGCTTAGTTCACACTGCAGGCTAAAGTGGCACAAATCAGATTTTTTTTTTTCAAATCAGGCCCAGGCCACTTTAATATGTGGTCCTAAATATCCGGTGTTTTGCAATGCGACTTCAGTCTGAATTTCAAAGTCATTGAAATGCGACAGACGTCATAATTCAGCGCAGGAGGATTAATATTCTTCTCATCACTTCGTTATTTAGGCTCTGATTGCACATTAAGTTGCACATTAAGCTAAACACACACTAACACGAGCAGCATCCATTTTTATTTCGGCAAACACAGCGCGCCTTCTTCTGCGCATGCGGGTCACTTCAGGGCTGTATACAGTTCACACATGAGACTGATGCCAGTCACATTTAAATGACATCATATTTCAGCAAAAAATCCAATCTGAGCATTAATACCTGCAACTAAGCCTAAGATGAATAGAAAGCACAAAAGTACAGCATTTATCTGTGTAAAAGAATTTACACCTTTGTATCTTGACTTCCAACAGGAAATAGATGGGAAGTCCCTGTTGCTGATGCAGCGCAGTGACGTGTTGACTGGCCTGTCGATCCGACTCGGCCCTGCTCTTAAAATCTATGAAAATCATGTGAAGGTGCTGCAGAGAAGCCACTTTCAGGATGACAGCCGTCTCTTCTCATAGTGCTTGTGTTTTCAGCGAAAACAGACTGAAATTCTCCCGGCTCAGAGCGCTGGCCATGAAATGAGGGGAAACGTTAACTCTTTAAGACTTGATTTGCACAATCCTCCTCAGCTTATCTTCTCTTGTTCTGTGTGAGGACATGCCGCATGATTCAGCCCTGCAGTCTGTTCTTCTGTTGTGTCAGTGTCCTTCTATCCATCCATCGCGGGGCTGACGGGACCATTCGTCTTAGTAGAAGTGTTATACTTTTTTTTTTTCCCCCATGGTGGAGCTTTTTATTCACCAGTGTTTTGTCCTTCTGTTTTTGTCAGACATGATTTACGGTGTCACAATATTATATAAACATTGTCCTTGTCTAATTAAATGTACAATGTTCAGCAATGTTTTACAGCAGTCTTAAAATGGACCTGCAAATTTAGGAAATAAATTCCAGTTTCAGAATCTGAAACTGCATTTGTGGCATCAATCTTTTCTGTTGTGCATTTTGCCTGCCAAGCAGAGATATGAGTTACTGCACAGCCAGCGCATTTACCCTGACAGAAGCTTTCATATTGGCATGCATAGTCAGACAGAAAGCATAGTTGGTTACGATTCAAAAAATATATATTTTTTAATTTAGCAAGAATGAATACCAGATTTAATTTCAAATGCAAAATGTAACAATGTAATCCTAAAGACGTTCAAATGATTTTTTTTATATATATACCACCAGTCTAGAGTTAGGAAGATTTGTAATATTTTGTAAAGATGTTTCTTCTGCTCATCAAGGCTGCATTTATTTGATCAAAAATACAGGACAAAAAGCAATATTGTGAAATATTTTTACAGTTTAAAATAATTGGTTTCTATAATAATATACTTTAAAATATAATTTATTTTTGTGATTCAAAGCTGAATTTCCATCAGTCATTACTCCAATCTAAAATGCATATGATCCTTCAGAAATCATTCTAATATGCTGATTTATTATTAGAATTATCAATGTTGGCAAAGTTGTGATGGCAAAT
>JAUCMS010000062.1:3410296-3424199 GCA_032357445.1 Enteromius radiatus
GGGTTGGGGGTTAGAAAATATCATTCACCTGATATAAAATCAATGGAAGTCTATGTAATGTCCTCACTAAGATAGCACCACAAACATGAGTGTGTGTGTGGGTGGTTATGAGACCTAACGTTTTCCCCTACATCTCCAGTAGGTGACAGCAGTGCGCGTGATTGAGCTGCGCTGTTTGGCGTCTCCGTAGAGGAAGAAGTGCAGGTTGTGTTGAGTGATGTGGTATCCGCCTTTCTCTCACATACCAGAACATAGTCCCTAAATTCACGCTTTAACCCTCCTCAACAACCATCTTTTATAATGACTGTACTATAAAACCGACGTCCCGGCGGTTCATGGTTTCCTCTCTGTCAGTGTTAGTTTGGTAAGTGTGATGCCAAGAAGACGCTAACATGCTAACTCACATTACTGTTAGCTGCTTTAGCTTCAGTCTTTGAATAGAAACCTAACGGGCTGCTTTAATTCGGAACTTTCAACATATTTAAGTGTTTCTTTATAAGGTCGGCGTTTGATTTTAGTTTATAATTTTTAGTGGGGTTGCTCGAGTTAGTACGAGCAGGATGACTGCAAATAAACAAGGCAAACCCAAATACCTTCTCGTTTTTGAATTATTTATAATGATCTTTATACGTTTAAATAACAATACTTTCTTTGTATATGTTACATTTGTTAAACACTTATATTTTTCCTACTCTGTACATTTTCATCAATATATGAGAACAATGGCGTAGTTTTTGTTTTGTTTTTATAGAAGTTAACATGAAATTCTGCGCTATTTATGTTGCTTGAAATGTTGGAAATATGAATGCAGTGCTTATTTAAATATCTGTAAGTGTAACTTTTTTCAAGTTTCCACAGTCGTTGAAAACATGGTAGAATCAGGCTATTTTGAATCCAATCATACAAGTTATATTATGCATTCATTCTTATTATAAATCCCCAAAATTATGATGTATAGTAATAGAAAACCTGGAAATACCAGAAACGTTACAACTGAAGGCTAAAAAAATTAATATAAATCTTTTAGTTTTAATTAAAATTTTAATTGATTTACAAAGGTACCCAAATTAAATTCCTTGCAAATTTAATGAATGTATTTTCTTGTCTATAATATTTGCTACAAATGCATCTTTTTTGGTCCCTGTTTGTCCATCTTTGTGTCACAGGTCTGGTGATTTCCTTTGAATGGGTTGAACTCAAGGCACTTTGTACTTTGATTTGGGCATATAAGGAACATTATTAAAGGTGCTGCACAGACCCCTCTTGTATTAAAACATTGTTCCTGTACAAGAAACCAAGACAGCAGCATCCAAAATGCTTCTTGGATTGGGACGCAGAAAGAAGGCATCTCCACTGGTGGAGAACGAGGAGGCTGAGCCCATCCGGGCTGGACTGAACGTCCCAGGGTTGGATAACCTGGATGGAGGCAGAGTCAGCCTGGGTGAAGGAGCTACCCACGAGGGCCTACCACCTCCACCCACCAGTCTGCGACCTCGCCTGATCTTCCACACCCAGCTGGCTCACGGCAGCCCCACGGGACGCATTGAGGGCTTCAGCAACGTACGTGAGCTCTACGCCAAGATAGGAGAGGCCTTTGGGATTCCTCCAACAGAGGTGAGCGGCATTTCCCTCTGTGTTATAAAAGCAGGCCTTGGTGATTCTACTGATTGAATGCTTATGTCCTTATGCCAGGTGATGTTTTGCACACTGAATACTCACAAAGTGGATATGGACAAACTTTTGGGTGGCCAGATCGGACTGGAGGACTTTATATTCGCTCACGTGAAGGGCCAGAAAAAAGAGGTGGAGGTGTTTAAAGGAGAAGATGCACTGGGGCTCACCATCACTGATAATGGAGCTGGCTATGCTTTCATTAAGGTGTGAGGAATGACCTGCGATTTTACGATATTTATATGTAAATTTGTGATTTTTATATGTGCTGTATGACCAAACTTTAATCTTACGGCTTGAGTAGGTTTTTCAGTACATATTCCAATACGGTCTAAAATTTAGGTGTCAGAAAGATCTTTTTCTTTTAAAATAAAAAATTAAATTCAAAGTTGACAATGAATAAATGTAAAAGTGTTACAAAAATATATATATTTTTAATAAATACTTTTGAGCTTTCTGTTCATCAAAGTAAAGCAAGGAATAATAATTTTATTTATTTATTTTACAATAGAAAAAAATAAACCTTTTTTAAGTTATAGTAATATATGTTGTTTTTACTGTGTTTGTGAACAAATAAATGCAGTCTTGGTGACCATAAGAGGCTTCTTCCAAAAACATTTTAAAAATCTTACTCAACTTTTGAGTGATAGTGTACAGTAGTCAACATTCGAAGTGGATCAAAACCTTTCATCAAAGTTGTCCTAAGACAAGAATAGGTATTGTTTTTGATTTTAGGACAACTTTGATGAAAGGTTTTGATCCACTTCGAATGTTGACTACTGTACATCACCATAGTTACTGGTGGAAATAAAACAAAAAGGTTTTAAGCATTCATTTTGGATAATATGGTGAATCCCCCCCCCCCCCCCCTCATTTACCTCTTTTCTCTCATTTATATGTCCCACATTATGTAATATTTGGTTTAAAAACAAAAGACTAACCGTACTAAAACCAACATTACAAAAAGGCTTTTTCCAATTCTTAATTGTTGTGAATGAGCTGATATATTATTGCACATCAGTTGATTTTTTTTATTTATTTTTTTAGTAATGAGTCAAGGTGTGCCATTGCTTGACAACCATAAAGCATATACACCCTACTTCATGTTGTACCTAACAAACTTTTCTTGATAATGTTTAAGAGCAATCATACTGCCCAGCCTGCTGCAAAACTGTAATCATCTGTTTCCTTTGCAGAGAATAAGAGAAGGCAGTATTATTCATCAGATTCAGGTCATCAATGTGGGTGACATGATCGAGTCAATCAATGGTCAGATACTCATTGGCTGCCGCCATTATGAAGTGGCCAAGATGCTGAAGGAACTGCCGAAAGGGAAGACATTTTTCCTAAAGCTGGTGGAGCCTTTGAAGGCATTTGGTAAGTGTTGTTAGATGATATGTAGCTGTCACTGATGGCCACAGTGAATCATAGTCCCACCCCCTCTTTTTTTTTTTTTAAGACATGATCAGTCAGCGGTCTGGAAGCAGGTCAGGCTCTGCACAGTTAGGAACGGGCAGAGGAACTCTACGTCTGAGGTCAAAAGGACCAGCCACTGTAGAGGAACTGGTAAGATCGTCGAGTTTAAATACACAGTGAACTCAAACCAGTTCAGTTCATGAGTCAGCATTTGTGTAACTGGAAAGGTCTAAACATATCTAGCTGTGTTGTAATATGATACACACTTCAATACATATCTCACAATTCAGCATATTGTCACACATAATCGGGTTGTGATTAATATAAATAACCTAGATCTCACGTATGCTCATGGAAAAACACTTATAATGTGCACTTATTTAGAAGACATGTTTTTTCAATAAATTGATATAAATTTAGTTGATCAAATTACATTTACAAAGTTTATTTGTATTGCGCTTTTTAAAATAAGTCATAAAAAACCTTGATATATTTGGAAATTATGAAGAAATTACATTTACGTGTGTCAGTTTCAATCTTTAAAAAATATATGTATATGCTTAAATGTAGTAAAAAACACATACACACACACACATATATATATATATACCCTATATTCATAAACACACTTGTAGTCTCTAATGCAGATTGTTTTGTAGTTGTACAATATTTTTACTGATGCTTTCAAAGTCTATCACAATTTTTACAAATTCTGCAAAACCCTTATGTGTTATGCTACCTCATGTTATTCCAGCCAGATAACATCCTGCTGACTAATCAGTAGAGTTTGCTGCGTTTTAGGAAAACATCACAGACAGCCAACCACAATGGCACAATCAAATAATCAAGCATCATTTCATGCTGAGTGAGGTGTTCTGTAATATTTGTGTTGCAGCCATCAGCATTTGAAGAAAAAGCTATCGAGAAAGTGGACGATTTGTTGGAGAGCTACATGGGCATTCGAGACAGTGAACTTGGTATGTTTCCCTGCGTATGATTGCTGTTTTTGTACAGTTGTTTAAATGGTGTTTCTAACTCCCACACTCATTCACAGCTGCCACGATGGTGGAGCTCGGCAAGGACAAAAAGAACCCGGATGAGTTTGCCGAAGCTCTGGACGAGACGCTGGGTGATTTCGCGTTTCCAGATGAGTTTGTGTTTGATGTGTGGGGGGCCATAGGCGATGCAAAGGTCGGTCGCGTGTAAATTCTAGAAACGGTCAGAAAACACTGCTTTAGGAACACTATTGAGTTTTATTTTTGATGATTTTGGGAGCGTATGCTGGGATGCTTTTAAGAACGCTGGACACAGTTGTATGTAGGCCCCTA
Organism: Enteromius radiatus; assembly: GCA_032357445.1. Taxonomy (NCBI): domain Eukaryota; kingdom Metazoa; phylum Chordata; class Actinopteri; order Cypriniformes; family Cyprinidae; genus Enteromius; species Enteromius radiatus. The sequence continues at coordinate 3,414,712 of JAUCMS010000062.1, forward strand.
ACTCCACTTTTTCTTTTAAGATGCAAATGTTAGGAAGACACTACATTGAATGCATTTTTAAATTGTATTCAGATTTGACTAGGTTGAACCTAATCACTTGTCTTATATAGTAGGATGTTAAGCAGACGATGCTGAGACTCATTGAATTACTCCAGGGCCCGTGTTTGGTACCCCTGTGAGGTTACTCTGTTACATACTGTGACTTTCACTTGCACTGTGTTGACTGATGTTGTATAAATTGCACAGTATAGCACAGAACAGTGCAGTGCTGTTTGAGGCAATGCTGGTTTGCACTCTAGAGTCCTCTACGGTGTGGATCAGACCCGTCCCATGGCAGAATCATGGACCATTTGTCTTATCAACACTATAACGATTCCCTAAAGCATGTGCTGTCTTGTTATGTACTCTTGTTCTCTATTAACCACAGGATTTCAAGTGGCTTTGAAGCTGTTGCAATGGACCTCTAGTGCTTTACATTTCCAGTTCTGTGGCTTAGCTCTTATTTTAAAAGAGTGAAAGAAATCATCGGTTTTCATTTTAGCAGTATGGTAAACTACCGCATAATGCCAAACATAAGGAAGTCTTTGTCTTTTTTTTTTTTTTTTTTTATCAGTGAAATCAGTATTAAGAAATATCATGAAGTATTACAGATAGCGTTTCAGCTTTTACAGTATTCATCCTTTAAAGGAGTAGTGGAAGAAGTATGAAGGGCTTAAAAGTTGGTCTGGGTGATAAGATAGTTTCAAACAAACTATTATTAAAGCGAAATAGATTCGAAAAGCCATGTTGTGTGTACATAACGTATATTTGTAGTAGTCAACATTTGAAGTGGATCATAAAATTTCATCAAAGTTGTCCTAAAACAAAAATGGTTATTGTTTTTGGTTTTGAGACAACTTTGATGAAAGGTTTTGATCTACTTCAAATGTTGACTACTATATGTATGTGTATATATATATATATATATGCATACACTCTGCCCTCCAAAAGTTTGAAAAAAAAAAAAAGTGGGGTTTTGGACAATATTGGCATGAACCTTTTTAATATGTGATTATTTTGCACTGATGAGGGACAACACAAACTACGAAAACATATTTTCTTACGTAAACAGTTTATCCATAGAAAATTCTTACATTTTGGATTCATCAGATTATCCAGCATTAGCAGCTATTACAGCTCTGCATAATCTGGTCATCCAAGCTGTCAATTATTTAAACATTGCCTTGATGTATTACTGGGCACCTCCTGAATGATTGCCCAAAGATGATTCACACTGGTTGGACACTTCTTACAGACATCATGGTCCAGTTCCTCCCATAGTAGCTCAACTTTGACGTGTATGTATTGGCAATATTATGTAATCAAAATGAAAATTATTATTGCTGGACTTCAATGATAATGTCAAGTTACATTAATGTACAGTATTGGCACCTAGAAATAAGGATTTATACTGATATCATCCAAAAGCACACTTTGCCAGTGTTGTTACCAAATTTTGGAGGGCTGTGTGTGTGTGTGTGTGTGTGTATATATAATATATAATATTGCCCAGCCCTACTTAAAAGTGAGTATTAAAGCACTGATGGTATAGGCGTTAGATGGTTTTGATTGTATGGTATTGATTTGAGTGTATATAGTGTTGATGTGTTTACGGAAACTACACTACAGCCAGTCCAGTGAGCATTTCCAATATTACTGCAAATATGACCAAACACAGGCATCTTACACTGAGCACGTTCAGTTAGTGGAACTTTTTTTTTTAGGCATTTCTGTACACTGTAGTATTTCACATCTGTAAAGTCAGAGCATGTTTGAAATGTAAAGTACTGATCATGTGATGGTTCAAACTTTAAACTTTATATTTTCTTTTTGTTTAGCCAGGCATCTTGTCTTATGGAAGATGTAGGTTAATGTTTAAAGGACCCAGAGCAAAAATTGAAAGGACAAAAAAAAAACAATTCAGTGTTTTGGTGTTACTTTTTACATACTGTAAAGCTATCAGTGCAGCTTAAACACAGCTCTCCATTTACTTTGGACTCTTTTTGTTCATTTTGATGCTTTTTGAACTCTTTTTAGATGAGCGTTGTTTTTAAGAATAAATAGTTTACACTGATGATGTAATGGTTTGATGGACTCATGTTACACTGTCTCAGACTACCTTCAAATGGCAATAATCATGATGTAAGTCTGTTATATCTGTTGTTGTTGTTTTTTTCATTGACAGAAATGCTATTGCACCAAATTGTTATTTGTTAGATTTCTCAACAATATTAAAACAAACAAAATGAGTTGTGTGGTTTTGTTTTTATGTTCTGTGTTTCCCTCTTATGGTTGTTCGTCGAAACACTGGGTTCGTTTCCCTTGGCTGAACAACCTCACCAAGGGCATATTTCCATTCTTTACTTCTGCATTGCCGTTGTGGACTTATAAGGGAACGAGTGACCTGCAATGAAAATACAATTTAAAAGTGATATTATTTGTAGTTTGCCGATTAGAAACGCACATTTTTGAATTTTTTTTTTTTCTGTGTATATTATTTTGCATAAATGTCCCTGCTTTTTTGCAACCCCTCACATTGCCTCAGAGTTCCCAAAACAATTATGCTTACACCAAACATTTCACGGATCAATGGTGGTTTGTTTTCGCCTCAAGAACAAGTTAGTCCAAAACTGCATATTAGAGTGACGTCAATAAAAACTGCTCCAGTGGACAAGGTGTGGTCAAAGACTGACTTCTGAGAATTTTATGATGTTATTTCAAGATAAGGATAGCCACAGCTCTATAAAAGGTCATCGTTGGTGAAGGATGGTGCTTGTGGAAGGCACTGCAGGTGCAGCTTGAGCGTTTTTGGTTTCAAAAGTGAGTGGACTTTACTACAGCCATGCCCTTGCGACCAAGGGCTTCCTCTCAACCTGGAAGAGCAAGCACCCTTCCGAGCCTCAAAAACATCCCGGTTCTGCGTCCGAGGGCTTTGTCGTCCCACACGCGGTCACCCTTAGAAGATGAGCTCTCTTGTCCGGTCTGCTGCGAGATCTTTACTGATCCTGTGGTGCTAAAGTGCAGCCACAGTTTCTGCCGCCTCTGCCTTCAGGGCTTCTGGAATAAGAAGGCAGCCAAGAGGGAATGTCCCGTGTGCAGGAGGAAGTGTTCTCTGACGGAGCCCACCGTGAGTCTGGCTCTGAAGAATGTGTGCGACGCCATCGCACAAGAGCAGAAAGCACAAAGTTCTGCGAGAGTGGGCTCATATACAGCCAACGGGACGTCCAAACCGGAGACTCTCTGTGCCACTCATGGAGAAGGACTCAAATTGTTCTGCCAATTTGACGAAGAGGTTCTCTGCTGTGTTTGTCAGACGTCCAAGAAACATCAAGGCCACAGTGTGTGTCCTTTGGAAGAGGCAGCAAACGATCTCAAGGTGATGATGTACTTCTAATATTTCTTAGATTTAAGAAGGTAGCCAAAATAGAAAGGCTTTTTGTTGGTTTTATTTTGAAATTTATTAAACGCGTATATAGATACTTTGTAGTGCTGTCAATCAATTAATCATGATTAATTCAATCTAAAATACTTTTTTAGTTTACATTACTTATATGAGTGTAATGTTTATATTTATGTATATATAAATACACACCAGCATGTATATATTTAAGAAAAAAGTGTTGTTTATATGGTAAAAATGTATATATAATATAAATTATATGAATATAAATACATGTATGGAAAAATAAATGCATGTCAGTATTTCCAAAACACACACACACACACACACATATATATATATATATTATGTGAACAAAAACCTATAAAAAAATATATTAAATAATATATTATTATATATAGTATATTCTGTGTGTGTATATATATATATATATATATATTTTTTTTTTTTTTTTATGACAGAATACAGTTTGTTTTGCAAATGTAAAAGTACATTTGGTTACTATTTAAAAAAATTGTGAAATTCGATGGAAAAATAAATTTTCCTGGTCATGGAAAACTTGATAATATCTAAGATTTTAATAAACAAAACAAGTCGTTTTGATTTTCAAATGTAATGACTTTAACAGTGAATATGTTTTCCTTTTTAAGTGCATTTCTATACTATTAATAATGATTTATTTAAAAATATTGTTTGTTTACACAAAAGCTGTCACTGGTGGTACACTTTTGTACCTATTAGGTTCAAATAACTACACTTTAACTACTAATATTTACTTTTAAGGTACCAAAATGGACCCTTTAAGTACAAACATGTACCTTTTGTAAAGGTACCGCCCCAGTGACAGCTTTTGTACCTTTATTTCTGAGATTACATGGTCTTCAAGCTGTCCTAGGGGGTTGTTTTTGGACATTGCTGGATTGAGATGTACTTTCTTTTTTTATCCAGGAGGAACTGCGGCAGATTGTCATCCCACTTAAGAAAAGTCTTCGACGCCTCTATGAGGCCAAACAGGAATGTGATGACATAACTGTCCACATCAAGGTATCAACAAAGATCCACACTAATAAACATCATATGACACACTAATCATCAACTGATCATCACTTAATTACCATCTTTATGTTGGGTTCACATAGAACCAGAGGCAACAGACAGAGAAACAAATTCACGAGGAGTTTGAGGAGCTTCGGAAATTTCTTGTGAAGGAGGAAGCTGAAAGGATTGCTGCACTGGCAAAAGAAGAGGAGACCAAGAAACAGACGATGAAAAAAAAAACTGACATAATTGCTTGTGATATACTCACCTTTTCTCAGGCTGTCATCGTGATAGAAAACGAGATTGCTAATACCGACAGCCTCTTTTTACAGGTAAACTGCTGTATTAACGAATCTCATCGAGTTTATACCAAATTGCTAGCGCAAGTAACTGATTTGACTTTTTCCCACAGAACTACAAGAATGTCAAAAAGAGGTAATGGAACATTTGAAAGAATTTGATTGATCTATTTGCATAAAAGCCACGACTAACCTGAATGAATGTCCTTCCAGAGCTCAGATAACATTTAACGAACCAGAAAACGTCCCCAATTCTCTAATCGATGTTGCGGAGCACATGACCTCGCTGAAGTTCAGAGTGTGGGAAAAAATGCAGAGCCTGGTGGAATACAGTGAGTGTTCAGTTACTACAGAGTTTGTGTGAACATTTAGAATTTCCAAACAGCTTCCCTTTAAATTCAGAAGTTGGAATTTGAATAGAATGTCTGACAGATTAAATTAGGACAGGAAAAGGAAATTACTCAAGTGCAGTTCAAAGACTTTCAGAGTATCACTAATGTGTTCTGTGTAGTTTTTTTTTTTTTTTAATCTTTAGAAACCAGCATTATGTATGACAAAATACAATAGAACCTATTCTGCTGTCTATACTGGATGCGACGTGGCACGACAAATTCCCGACAGAAAACTAGTGCTAGTACATCTAATAGACGTCTATTTGACATCTAAAACAACCTAAATAAAACGTCTTGCAGATGTAAATGGAGACATTAAATAGACATCTCCTAGATATCAGGGGTAGGTATAGGGGCGGGGTTAGGTGTAGGTCATTCGTATTCATACGAATTGGCAACTTGTAAAATACGTACGATTTAGCAAAAATCGTATGAATTTGTACGACTGAGTTCATACGAATTGCCGTGAGCCTGGGCTGGTATTTGACGTAACATAAACTCTAGTGTGAAGGCGCACGGGTCGCCAACGTTTTGACTCACACATGCAAAGAAAGTTTCAAAGCTAGAGAGTCTTACATAAAATGCAGAACTCATAGAACTCACGTAAAAACGATATTCTTCTAAAGCACCATCAGTCCTAAGTTCAGTTCATTATAATGCTATAAAAAATACTATGGCGATTCTATTCCCAAGGTGTCCACAGAGTTGCTCATTAATGAGGCAAATGGAATTGCAAAAATGTATTGTTTTCAGACACCTGGTTAAGCCAAATTTACAAAAAACACTTGAATTACATAAATTAAACAAATTTGACATTTTAACACTGGTACTTAAATATACATTTGTTACAGTGTTTTCCCACTTTCTCCACCACTTAGCTCCAGTGACGTTGGACCCCAACACAGCGTACCCGTGTTTGTCTCTTAGCAAGAATCTGACGAGTGTGTCCAACACGGGCTCGATGAAACAGCTGCCTGATAACCCTGAGCGCTTTGACCACTTTGTTTTTGTTCTGGGCTCCAAGGGTTTCACCTCTGGATGTCACTCCTGGGAGGTGTATGTTGGCCAAAATAATGACTGGGTAATTGGTGTGGTTAAAGAATCAGTAGCCAGGAAAGGCAAAATCTCAGGTTGTCCCGAAGGAGGATTCTGGACCATCGCTCTCTCTGATGGGAAGTATACGGCCATGACCACCCCTAATACACCGCTTAGCCTGAGGGGGCACCTGGAAAGGGTTCGGGTGAAGATCGACTATAATAATGGAGAGGTCAGCTTCTTTGATTCAGTGGGCGTCACACCTATTTACACATTCAGTGACCACTTTACTGAGACGATGTTCCCTTTTTTCTGTCCGGGGGCAAATATAAATGGGAACAATCCAGGGCCGCTGAAGATATGCCCTGTGAGAGTGGCAGTATGGAACAGTGCCTCCTGGTGATGCCCGCTTTATTTCTGCTTCAGTTATACAGTACCAGCCAAAGATCTGGAAACGTTTACCTTGTAATACTAAATTACTATTTTCCATGTAAAATTAATTTCAGGCATTTAAGCATAAGGCTTTAGATAAACAGATTTTAAATCCCACAAGAAGCTCATTCAAGTTTGTCCAGACCTTTGATTGGTAATACATTATGTTTTATGGTTTATATATATATATATATATATGTGTGTGTGTGTGTGTGTGATTTCAAATGATGAGAAAAGCCAGTTGTAAATATAAGTTAGTAAAAGTAGCAGTTTAATAACCTCAGTAGATCTGTGTGATAGTTAATAAAATTTAAATACATTATTATCAAAATAATCATTTTAATTTTCAGATTAAGTGGCAAATTGTTTCGAAATGCTGTCCGAAAACTTTTAACATTAAATACTAAACATGTGTTGTGATGGTGTTTTTTTAAATCATGAAATTATACAGCACAAAAAAACATGAGATAAATGGCACAATATTGAAATATTGTTTGTTTTATTGTATTGAACACAGACAATGAAGTTGAACAATAAATATTAATGACTCAGCGCTTTATTTATAATAGGTAATTAGGATCAGCCCTTTGATTGATTTTTTCCCCCTAGTTTACCAGGGCGTAGACACAATACTGTGGTATACAGTAGTGTGTTTTATTGCATTGAATACACAAAGAATGAAGTCATGAACAAGTCAACAGCTTTAATGACTGTTCTTATCACTTTATTTATATTGAACACAGACAATGAAGTTGAACATTAAACATGAATGACTTAGCACTTTACCTATTTATAATAGGTCAAATAGGTCATTTTTTTTGTCTGGTTTACCAAGGCATTGTTTTTCCAGTGTAGTCTAAGAATGCACCACTCTGCTTCTCAGTAAGGCTGCCAATGACACGCATCACTCCCTCCACACTTTGTCTGGCATCAATAGGCGCCTGATAGACAAACAGTGAATAACATGCATTTAAAATAGTGTAACATCATTAAGAGACCACTAGTGTGCTTTTGTGATTCAGGCATCATGTTCTGCTTACGTCCTGAGAGATTCCTTTATTACTGAATCTATAGGATTACCTCATCTCCCCCCATGTCTGTTCTCACCCATCCTGGGTAAATGGAAATGCAGAGGATCTCATCTGCTCTCAAGTCCCTTGCGGTATATACGGTCAACATGTTAAGAGCAGCCTGAAAGGAAAACAGAAGCATGACAAAGTTTCAAATCAGTTAAGGTGGTTTATGCTAGAACTATAGCATATTTTGCTATAGTTTTAAAGCCATTACACTCAGTACCAAATAGTTTTACTTTACACATTAAACTATTTGAAATCCAATATGACCTTTTGATAATAAAACATTTTGTTTTATACCACATTCAAATGAGGCTCATGGGATTGTGTACCTTGCTGATGCTGTAAGGGAAGAATGGGAATGGTTCTTTTATTACTGGCATATTGCTCATAGATGCTGCTTCTGTGGATATGTTGATCACAGCTGCTTTATCGCAGGACATCCCTGGTTTTCCCTTTGCTTTAGCTGCTGTACGCAGATACGGCAGGTACTCCTGATTAAAGACATTGACAATCAAGAGTTTCAGAAGCTGCATGAAAAAAGCCTTGTTTTAGATTCAGCTTGTTCCCAAAGTGATTCCATTACCCTAATGACAAATAAAGGTCCTATCACGTTGGTGTTGAAAGTGTTTTGCATGTCCTCAACAGTGGCAGTCAGCATGGTTTCTTGTGGCAACACTGCAGCATTATTCACAAGCAGATTCAAACCATTCGTCCCCAACAGAGAACCAACTTTTTTGGCAGACTCTTTGATACTGCATTGATCGGCAACATCTATTAGTAGCAGGAAAAATGTGATGTTATTATAATACATGTCTATTGCAATGTCAAATATTGTACAAAAGACAAATGCACATTTACCAAGCTGCAAAAGAGAGATAACACCTGGATGATTTTTGGCCAGTTCTCTCAATGCCTGAATTAGAAAGAGAATGTGAGTGATTAAAAAAAACTGATTTCTTGAACGAATCTAGGCTCCTGAATACTCACCTCAGAGTTTGGCCCATCTGGGTCACGACATGCAGCAAAAATATTTGAGCAACGAGCCTCCAGTAGCTGCTTGACCATTTCTAAACCCAACCCCCGGTTTGCCCCTGTCACTAGAGCACTGCATTCCTTTAACGCCGTCATGTTCAAAGATGGTTCTGTAAACCAACCGGTCTCTCTATTTGGCTTTTATGTAGAAAGCTGAGTGATCTCCACACCCCATACTGCACTGGTCTTTTTAATGTTTGTAACCATGAGTCCAGATGACATTTCAAAGTGACTCAGCATGAATTTATCAGTGCTGATTGCTTTTAGTAGTCTCAATCTCAGTGTTTGACAGTGGCCCTCTTTGTCATAAAACATTTACGTTTACAACTAAGTCATAAAACAGAGGGGTTTTATGTGTGCTGAGCACCTTGGAGTTTGGATACAGGCTCCAATTCAAATCCAAGTCACACCAATTCCAAGGGATTGTTCTTACTCTTTTGAATTTGACAGTGAGTACATCTCTGACTCCACAGAGGCAGATCGTTTTAAAGAGGAGTGAAGTCAAGCTAGGGACTGCTTGGCATAATGGTAGTAGCCAGTCAGGTACCGGTGGAGTTGTTTCACATGTGCCATCTGCAGTGGTGCTTAGCAAAGCACAAAATGTGTGATTATAGGCTACTTCAAATAAAATAAAAACTGTTAAAGGAAAACAGGAAAATTAAAAAAAAAACAACATATGGTCTACCAAATAAATAAATAGTCATGCAGATAATAAATCTTGTTTGTTTATAAATAATCTGTATTC
>JAUCMS010000062.1:3438603-3448879 GCA_032357445.1 Enteromius radiatus
GGCCCAAGTGTTCAAGTAAGCATGAAGACCACAAATGTGTGTATAACTTTTCATTACCCGATAAGAACAACACTTATAGTGCTGATAAAATGCAATGCACTTTATTTTTATTTTAAATACTTTACTTTACTGCATTTTAAAATCAACTTCTAAATGTCTGTTCAGCAGTCACTATAGCAGCAACACTATTTATTTGTAGTGCATTAATTAAGTCAATAAAACATGTTTCTACCAAATTATGTGTAATATCTAGGCCTGAATATTGTTAATATTTACCTTGTATTGGAAAGGTTACTGTGACCTCTCATTAGATATTGGAAAAAAATCTCCAAATTTCCAAAACATGATGCAGGATTGAATGCACTAATCCAGAGCAGTATCCAAGATTTAGTGTGTGTAAAGGGAGCTGCATTTTGGGGATTTTTAATGCACACTTGCACAATTTCTTCCGGTCACGCACATATGCTCTCAAGTGGCCAAGACAACAAGTGTGGGTATTTGGACAAGGCAGTAGTCAATATTTTCTAGTGCACTTATTTAAGTGCCACCTCCAACCTTTTCGATCCCTCTGGCTCTGCCATGGACTGCCAGTATTGCCTTACACTGGCCTTGGGCCACCTTCCCTCCCCTGGAAGTATACCATGATCTCCTCCCTCCTGGATCCTTTCTGTTTTCTTGTTTATGCTGTAATTAATCGAGGCATTCTGCAGTCATGTATATTTGTATTGTGAGTGCTAAATGCTGTGATGGTTGACTTCTCTGTGGCCTCTTCTCAACCTTCATTTATTTGTGTTTTTGTTCTGCCTAGCTGCTGCTTATCTTAAAATGTTTTACCTGTTACACTTGTTATACACGCTGCACTACAAATGCATTAATTTAAATCTGCCTGATTCAGCTGTGTATACAATTGGTGCCTGCAATCATGCAGCATATACCAGTCATTCCTGGTATCCGGTAACATTTTGGCTTCATAATTTTTGGAAAAAAAGTTACATTTTTCATGTTTTTACAGGTTGGAACTTAAAAATATTTTGACAGGATTTTAAAAGGAATGTATGGAAGTTATAAGCGGCCATGTATTATAATTTTTTTCTGTCTTGTTTTCTCGTGATCACGTCTTATTTTTCTCGTGATCTCGACATAACAAAAGTTGTTTTCTCGTTATCACGACTTAATTTTCTCGTTATTATGCTGGACATATGGTTCATATATAAATGTGAGCGAGCTAAGCGATTGTCTGCGCAGCTGTCGCTACAGTCCATAAACGAGGATCTGCACGCTGCTGAAATTATAGAAATATGCAGGTACACTACACCACCAGAAGCATTCGCAATGCGTGAGATTGTCTCGCCATAGTCGTGAGAAAACGTTTTTTTTTAATGAAAGTTCTGTAGTTTTTATTTGAGACCAGAAAAAATAAATAAATGTTGAGATCGCGAGAAAAATAAGACGTGATCACGAGAAAACAAGATGGAAAAAAATTATAATACATGGCCGCTTATAACTTCCGTAGGAATGACCCATACAGTAAAAAAAGAGACAGTCCTGCTTGATTAAGTGTTTTATTGTATGAAATACTAAATGGTATAAAATCCTAAACAGTATAAAACTGTTATGTGTCACACCCCAAAAATTAATATATTGTCGTCATTTACACACCCTCAAGTTGTTTTAAACCCATATGAAGTCTTCATTACTGAGTGAACTATCCTTTTAAGTGTAATCATGCCCTTTTTGTTAAACATTGATAAAGTAGGGTGTTTTGGAGCTGGATTAGCCCTTTTGTGACCATATGGGAAAGGTTTTGTTCTTCTGGTTTACCAGGTCACAGTATCTCCAGCATAGTCCAGGAATGCACCGTGCTGTTTCTCAGTAAGACCGCCAATGACTCGCAGCATCCCCTCCACACTTTCTTCTGGTTCAAGTGATGCCTGGTAAATATAAATGTATATTTAAACATATATGTATTAAAATGCAATAACCCCAAAATCACCTCAGACTCCAGAGGGTTAAAAGAAATATAGCTTCAAGCATAACCACACCAATGCAATTGATTTTTGGGGTCATATCACTCTCAGCAAATAAAGAAAAGCTAGTTTTAACACTGTGAGATTTTTGATTATTTATGGCTTTACAGATTTTGACCAGTAGTTGATCATTACATTTACATTATTCATAGGACAATATGTCAAGAACAGATAGAAAGTTTCTTTCTAGCATGCAAAAGCTAAAAAAAATATTTGTTTAATACATGAAGCTTGAGTTAAATTCAAAATATACTAAGGTTATAACAACCTTATTTATTTCCAACCTGGTCTCATAAAAATATGCACCTTTGTGCAACACCATTTTTACGTGCCTTACTGCATGTTTCACCACAGTTTCAAAGAGAAGTATTTTTGACCATGAAAGGAGCATGTTTTGAAAATGGTGGAAATCAAAAGCACATGGTGCAACAGAGCGTAAAAAGTCAATGCTCACATCATCTCCACCCAGATCTGTTTTCACCCATCCTGGGTGAAGGGCCATGCAGAGGATCTCATCCGCCTTTAACTCTTCAGCTGCTAACACAGTCAGCATGTTAAAACCTGCCTGAGAGGTAAACAACATTTGAGTTATACATCAGCTTATTGTGCCATCAATACCTGACAGCCATTGAATTGAGTTTTGGTTTATCTAGTGTGTCAGCATTATGTTGGTGTACCTTGCTCACTCCATAAGGCAACGTTGGGAATTGTTTGTATATGGAAGGCATTCTGGTCATAGATCCCGCCACAGTGGAGATATTGATGACAGCTGCTTTATTAGAGGACATGCCTGGTGTCCCGCTTGCTTTAGCTGCCGTTTGTAGATACGGTAAGAACTCCTACAAAAGAAAGATAAATTATTACTTAAGTAATTTTAATTGATTTAGAGCTACTATCAGTGCTTTCTAAATTACCCTAATGATTAACATGGGTCCTATCACGTTGGTGTTGAAGGTGTTTTTCATGTCTTCAACACTACTGGTCTGAATGGTGCCATTTGCCACGATTCCAGCATTATTCACTAGCAGGTTCAAACCACTGTTTCCCAGAACAGATCCCACTTTCTTGACAGACTCCTTGACACTGGATGGATCATCAGCATCTAATAGGACAAAATATCAGTCCTAAAGTATCAAGTAATGAAACGGTATACAAAAACTATTTCCAAGGAAACATGCAGAAATAGGACACATGCACATTTACCAAGACGAATGATAGTTATAACACTTGGGTGTTTTTTTACCAGTTCTCTTAATGCCTTAAGAAAGATAAAACGCATAATTAAACAAGGCACATTATAATTTCTTGCTTTTTTCACTATTTGTGTTATCCATTCATAACTCACCTCAGACTTCGGCCCGTCTGGGTCACGACAGGTAGCAAAGATATGCTGTTTAGGAAAAGAGTTCTCAGAGAGTTGCTTAACAATTTCCAAGCCTAAGCCCCGGTTGGCTCCGGTGATCAAGATTTTGCATGCTTTCACTGCTGCCATGTTCTATCAGGCTGCTTCTACCTCTTTGCCTTTAGTGGTTTGTATGCATGTAAAAGTATGTGTAACTCGATGCCACTACTACATTATGTAATATGCCGTGATTGAGGATGTGGCAGAAATTCCCAACCCCCATATTTTAGCTCCACCTCGTCACTTTAATCGCCGCCCAGGCTTTTTATGGCACAGCGCCGATCCCAGAAGAAGAGCGCGAGAGTTCATTTGTGTGACCACACGACTCGCGTGCAACATCTTTTCATTAATGGAGGTGAACTTTACAATTATGTTTACTCAAAATGGAGCCTATGGAGCTGCCCTGTGAAAACGACGGGTTCCTATATAAGCAAGCAATTCTGCGTCTAAAAGACGTGGGCTGTCAGTGAAAAAATTAATAGACGTCTAACCATAGCCCAAGAATAGACTAATCATCAAATAGACAGCTAATGAACGCCTACAAACATACATCTAACAGACAAAACAACAATCCATCCAAACTAATTAAATATACAGCATTTATTATGAAAAATCAAATTTTCAACAATACATTAGCTTATTATACAATATTATACAAATATCATAGTAGATATTATTGGCACTGCGAACATGACGGAATTATCAACAATCTCAAGCGCTGCCTGGACAAAAACTACAGTGAATCAGTTCTGACTGTCAGTGGACTACAAATAGCCGCTCTGACCACGAGCTAAACCGAGGCTAAGCACAGGCTACACAAACAATATCAAAGAAATGAAACCAAACAACCTGTAAATGCTGCTGACTTTGCTTAGGTTATGTAATTATATACGTCTATATCAGGTCTATAGCTAACCGAGACGGTGAATGACTACTGTTGCTTGCTGGGAGCGTTCTCAATTTAATTATTCTTACATTAATAATTTTATATTTTAATAACGTTAGGTAGGCAACATATATAGATGCCCTAACTGAGAGAGAGCCTCCCCATCTCTGTCTCCTTTACTTCCTCGCATTCACTCGCAGGGAGCTCCGCTTTTATTTGATAATTCAACCGGACATTTCATTCCCCCTTCTGGAGTGTAATGTTGTGTTGCATAAACTCCTCTTGGAGGCCTGAGGCAATATCCACAGTGTCTATCTGTCTTCAGAGGAAAACTGATAGCTCATAAACAACAGATGCAGACAGGAATGCTTTTAATTAGACTATTAATAGTTATTGCCTGTGGAAAGTTGTAGCTTGAAATAAAGGTAGCAGCAGCATGTGCAAGGTCATACAGAAAACAAAAGACACAAGAGAAACACTTCTATGCTACTCAAAACTGAATTGCCTGGCAGACTTATAAAACACCTGCACATCTCCAGTGTAGTCGCCGAACAGATTTTTTTTTCAAAGGCCTTAGATTTGATTGAATAATAGATTTCAACAGTAACTTTTTTTTTTTGCAACAAGTTGCATGTTTCGAACTGCAATAAGAATGCACATATATAAAACACACAACCAATCTGCCACGAACAATAAATAGTTCATTTGGGTAAAAGTAAAGTTTCTGCTTTTTGCCGACATTCTCTCTAAATTGTTGATTGTTGTTTCAGAGAATAATGCTACGTAGAACATGTTGAATATAAATGACTCTGAGGCGGTTCATGTCAGTGAATGTGTCAAGAATAAACAAGTGATAGTCTGACTTGGAGAAGACATGAAGAACAGCAGTACCATTATCAGCCTCATGGTGGTGACCTAAGCCAAGTGAAGCACTGTGTTGTTTGGAGTTACTGGCAGGAATAAATTGCGTATTATACATAACTGACAGGAAAATATTGTGGACAAGGCCAGGGCTCTCCACAGCCGCAGGCCCAAGCTGACCTCTGACTCAAGTATAATTTAACTTGACAGTAATGAAGAGTAAACATCAGAGATTATTCTTGACCTCACATGTGTGTCACTTTCCACAAGAGGTTTCTTTAAACTTAAATAAAACCTTTGAGGGTCAAAGTCCTCTGTATTTTCATTTTTTATATACAATAACAAGAATTGTGCCTTCCTGATGGGAAAGTCTTTCTTCTTTTGGATTACCATGTATTTAAACAGTGTAGTATAAGAATCCACCATGTTGTTTCTTAGTAAGGCTATCAATGACACACAGCATCCCCTCCACATTTTCAGAGGCCGCAAGTGTGCTTTTGTGACTCTGTTCGGATTTTGATAGACTTCAGGGTGATTTTAAAAACATTAAACTGAACCTTTATGACTTTTCCACATTAAAACCGATTATTAAACCAAAATTCTACTTTTCAAATGTGCTCAATAAACATTTACTTGTGTCTTTTGGGATCTCATAAACCCCAAACATGATCTGACGCAATGCATTTTTAAATGCTCCAGACAGTTTTTTATAGTCTCATTTGTAATGCTGTTGTTCTCCAGTGTGTATTTGCAATGGTTAAATTATCCCCAAACAAATTTATTGTTACTAGAATGGATTCAAATCATAGTGACAGTTTCAATAATATCTCAGCTGAGATTTAAGCCAAATACATAAAAAAAAAGTTAAGGAAAACTTTTGCTTTATTACTGAATCTGGATTTAATGTATCTCCATGTCTGTTCTCACACGTCCTGGATCAATGGAAATACAGAGGATCTCATCTGCCTTTAATTCCGCAGTAGTATATACTGTCAAGCTCCAGTCACGTTGGTGTTAAAGGCATGGATCATGTCCTCAATAGTGGAGGTCAACATGAATTTTAGTGGCAAAACTGCATCACATTGCTCAATGCTGACAACAATGTCATTGCAGTTTATATGGAGCAGAGTTGACTCCACACCCCACATATTGAACAAACACACTGGCAGGATTCTGTAAAGAATATTACTGCTTGGATGCTTTCCAAAAAGCTGTAATTTTTATGTCAGATATACTATGGTACTATGATACATTTGTTTCTGTTGCAGTGTTG
Organism: Enteromius radiatus; assembly: GCA_032357445.1. Classification (NCBI taxonomy): domain Eukaryota; kingdom Metazoa; phylum Chordata; class Actinopteri; order Cypriniformes; family Cyprinidae; genus Enteromius; species Enteromius radiatus. The sequence continues at coordinate 3,445,053 of JAUCMS010000062.1, forward strand.
TCCAAAAACATATTGTGAAGTGTATTTGATTCCATTGCATCTGGTCTTGAGCTCTATAGCTTTACTTCCCAGTTTGATGTTCAAGTATGCTCTTGTTTGTTTTCATGCTCTTTTGTTTGTTGGTTGTTCCCCTTTGTATTTACTGTGCTGTGACTTTGTATTTACTGACCGCAGTTCCTCAAGTAACTAGTATGTTTGTTTTTGCTTAGTTTCATCATTCAGTTCTATAGTCAAATCTATATTTCCTGGCAGCTGAATGTTTCATATTTTGTGCTTTATTACACAGCAGTTGAACTACTGTAGGTAAACCGTGGCATTCTGCAGTCATATTTGTATAATGAGTGCTACATTCTGTGAGGGTTGACTCAGGAAACTGATTTCCTGCATGGCTCTATTAGTTTCATGTCTTTCGTATGGCCTCTTCTCACCTGTGATTGCTGCTTTTCACCTGTATTATTTTTTGCTCGGTTTAGAACAAAAAAATAACATAGGTTGTACCTGTTATACTCGTTATACATACTGCAGTGGAGATACTTTTATTCAACTTCTTTACCTGATTAAAAAAAACAGACGATAATTCTTTATTGATCAGAGGGTTTTATTGTATAAAATGCTAGTGTATGTAATATCAAATTGTCACGTGTCAGCCACAAGCATTTGTGTCCTGAAATTAAGTGCTAGAGATTCAGTACGTCTTTTATGATAAATACATAAAATAGGGCATCTTGGAGCTGGTGGATCAGCCCTTTTGCAACTATATGGATTTTCTTCTGGTTCACCAGGGAATAGTTTCTCCAGTGTAGTCCAATGCGCTGTGCTGTTTCTCAGTGAGGCTGCTAATGACCCTCGGTATCCCTTCAAGACTTTCTTCTGATTCAAGTGGTGCCTGGTGAAAATAAAAACATGTATGTAGCTCACTAACATGTAATAGTAAAAATAAATGTAGCTTTTTCAAGCTACAATTACAGCATAACCACACCATGGTTTGTTGTTGAGTGGTCATATCTCAGCAAACAAATGAAAAGTCATTCTAAGGCTGCATTTCTGATGGATATTCTTATGGATATTTAAGGTTTGAACTGTAGGTGATGATATCAAATTTACATTATTCTCAGGGCAATGTGTCAATAATGCATAGAAAGTTTGTTAAAGGAAATTTTAAATTTTGATTTAAAATGGTGGAAATCATAATTTTAAACAAGGCACATTATAATTTCACAATTTTTTTTCTTATTTATAGCTATATTAAAACTCACCTCAGACTTTGGCCTGTCTGGGTCACGACAGGTAGCAAATATATGCCACTTGGGACAAGAGCTCTCAGAGAGTTGCTTAACCATTTCTAAGCCCAAGCCCCGGTTGGCTCCGGTGATCAAGATATTGCATGTTTTCACTGCTGCCATGTTGTGTTAGTCAGTTTGTGGCAGCTAATCTGCCCCACCTAAGCTTTTTATATATCTCAAATGATCTGCACTGCTGCAGTATATATGACAAATGATGAATTAATCAAAGGGTGAATAAAAAAATTAAATAAAAAAATGCCAGTAATGTATTCTATAAGCACAAATACTGAAACAACTGCTTGTTATTGCAACAATAGTACAACTGGGTGGGACATAGTGCTTGCTTATTCAAATAAAGGTGAAGCCTTTGCGAAAACTTACATAGAAAACAATAGAAACAAGTTAGCCCTGATATTTAAAACACAAACATATTTTTACTCTGAAGTAGTGGAACTGGAAATTTTCAACAGCTCTTGATTTTTATTTATTTTTTGTCCAGTAAGTGTGTCCAGTACCCCTTTTACTCATTCTGGGGAACACACACACAGAAATATTTTTTAGCAAAATGTCAAAGCTGCTTAGCTACAGTAGTTCAAAGGCTATTTGTCCTAGTCCCAGTTAGGATTTTGTTCACATTGTCACATTTTGTTCCACTATTTCTTCTTCTTTTTGGTGTTCTTTTGAACAGCTTTCAGGTATTTGTACTTGGCAACATTAGGCAGAATCATGATTTCCTCTGATTCTTCCAGTGATTGAGAAATTGCCTCTTTTTTTGGAACTTGACTTATTTTGTTCAAGTAAAGAACATTTGGGACCTGACATGGCTTATTTTATTTTATTTTATCTTTTTATGAACATTTCAACAATGCCCATCTTTTACAACGCTAGTGAAAAGAAGAGAAAAAAAATGCATTATTGCATACCAAAACTCAAAATATTGCTTAACAAGACATCAATATAATCCAGGTATGGAGTCCAAACTTGAGGAAAAGCTTCAGTAGACATATAAATAAGACAAGTTAAAAATTCTAAGGGAATCATTTCTTTAATAATCTTGTGCCATCCTTTCAAAGATGGGGGTTTGTCACTGATCCAAGTTAACAATATATCCTGGGTGTTCACCATTTCATATGAACAAAGACTGATGTAAAAATATGAAATCTAACGAATTCAGCAAAATCTTCTCTATAACTGACATGGAGGAGTTACTAATAAGAGCAGTACTTTTAAAAATGTCAAAAGACATTAAAGAGCCTTCAACAAACAAATCACCAAGTCTAAATATCCCATAAGAGTTCCAAGTTTTAAAACCCGAATCTGAGAGACTAGGCAAAAACTGCTTGGCAAATCTAAGCCCCCTGAAGAACCAGAAAGCTGCAATTTAGCAAATTTTAGTCTAGGCTTCTGCTTATTTCATATGAATGAACTAAGCCATCCGTTTAATTCCTTTATTCTTTTATTCGACAATAAAATCTGTATCATCTGTAGAGGATAAAGAAGCCTGGGCATCAAGTCATCTTTTGCATCTTATATTAATTCCTAAATATGTAAAACCAGATTCTGAAAACGTAAATGCAAAGGAAGACATATTAATTAGATGTGTTCTTGGGTGTCTTAAGTGGACAGATTTGGGGAAATTGATTTTGTACCCCGAGAAATTCCCAAATGAATGAATAATATCTACTAAACTTGGCACTGATGATTCAAAGTTTGAAAGAAAAAGCAGCATATCATCAGCATAAAGGGAAATTTTATGCTCTTTAGCACCCACTGAGACCCCAGAAATGGCTGCCTCCCCCCTAATCGCCAGTGGCTCTATCGCTAGAGCAAAAAGCAGTGGGGGAAAGGGGACAGCCCTGCTTAGTGCCTCGAAACAATGAAAGATTGTTCGACCTGTTAGTGTCAACATCTTCAAGAGGTGCGGAGTAAAGTAGACGAACCCAACGAATAAAGGTGTCACCAAGGCCAAACCTTTCGACACTGTAAAATAAATAAAGCCACTCCACCTGGTCGAAGGCCTTCTCCGCATCTAGAGATAAGATGATGGTGTCAATATTGCAAATATGAGAAAGCCCAAGGACATTAAGAAGCCGTTTAATATTATTACTAGTTTCGACCCTTAATGAAAGATTTTGGAGAGCACTGACATGGCAAGATTTTGATTGGTTATTGGGATCCTTTCTGTTTTTTTTGACCCGGTTTTATAGCCTTTGCCTCCACTGGATCAGGCTCTGCAGCTTGGACCCTGGCTGGTCTTGTACTGTAGCTGAATTTTTGTATTAATTTTTTTCACAGCCCTCTTCTTTGTCCTATGAAATGCTCCCAGTGCATCCAATTTTTGCAATGTAAACAAAAGTATAGAAAGTGTATTGAAAATAAACATGCAGATCATACTCTCATCTCCATTAGCAATTACAGAGCCGGACACACCCGGAGCAGTGGGCAGCCATATCGCTATCGCTGCGGTGCCCGGGGAGCAGTTGGGGGAACGGTGCCTTGCTCAAGGGTCTCACCTCAGTCGTGGTATTGAGGGTGGAGTGAGCG
>JAUCMS010000062.1:3469873-3482413 GCA_032357445.1 Enteromius radiatus
TTAATTAATCGGTTATCGGCAAGTACGGACCAACCCAGCTATCGGTATCGGTAAAATTCAATATCGGTCGACCTCTATTCTATATTACTGTCACGAAGGGGACTGGGACGTGCGGATCCATTTGCAAGCTTTATTAAATAATCGAGGTCAAACAGGGAGAGTTGAAACAACTGCAAACATAAATATATGATAGTATAGTGAAGGGAATGTACAAGAAGAGGCCAGAATACAAGCAGGGTTGGTTGAACGGCAGGGAAAGACAGGGCAAAAATCCAAAACAAGTCAAAGGTCGGTACACGGAAAATCCACTCGATAAATAAGAACACAAGGAACCACTTCACAATACTCAGAAAAACGCAAACTACTTTTAAGGTGGAGACAAGGGGCGGAGCTAATCAATCACTATGGAGACAAACAAGGGGGCAGAGGCAGAACAAAGGAGTCCTTAATCATGACAGGGAAACAGATACAATGCAGCACATATGACAATTGAAACTAGGAGTCCATACATGACTAAACAGAGGAACACCGACAGAAATCATAACAATTACAATACTGAAATGTTGGTTTTGTAAGGTAACTGCAGTTATGGGAAAAAGGAATTAATGTTACAATGCAAAATTAGGCCTCCTTTTCTTAATACTAAATATATTTATTGTTTATTTTTTTGGATTTTTACTTAAAATATGACCCTGACGTTTTGACAGGTTTCGTGAGAGGCATCCAGCTGCCTTCTCAAACATCACTTACACTGCCTTCAGGATAAATCGTTTCACGTTGAACTGTCAGAATGTGAGATCAGTGGGGAGAATGGCAAAGAGTGAAAGAGAAACGGGCTAATACTGGAGATGTCTGAAATTGCTGCTTCCTATTTTATGGATAGAAAATGCTGAATGGAAAAAAAAGGTGAGAAAATTGAGTTGGAGGGGAACGTACAGCAGCAAAGCGGTCCACTTCAAATCGGTTGCTCAGGATAAAACAGGCCTCGGCATCATCCATCCTGCAGCCAATCACGCCAAAAAAGAGGCCAGAGAAACAGGGTCAGGTTCCATAACATGGGGAAAAAGAGAAATACAGTGAACGGATGAGAAAAACCGCAAGTGAGATTTCATCTAACATCTGTAGCATGATACGAATTAACTTAAAACTCACTTCACCTCGTCAGAAAAAAGGGAAGTGTGAGTTCTAGCTAATTCCAAAAAAAAAAAACGATTTACCTTTTAGAAGTGATGTGAAATGCTGCGGTAAAAACCTGTTAAATGGTTAATGGTAAATTTCTGTAAAATTTACAGGAAAAACCTAAACTGATATTCCTACAATTCCCTGCATTGCATTTCAAATTTGATAGTTTTTCTTTCAAATAACAATGTTCCTTCATGTTGCATGTAATGTTGTTAAATGAATGTTTATTGCATATTTCAGTGTCACCATGATGGTGTTTAGTGTTTGTGTGAATGACACTGAACGCCTTCTATATATGTTCATATTTAAAAGCTGCTTGTGATGGTTTTTGGTTCATCATGTGACTTTCTCATCACCTCCTGCATTTGGTGCTTATCAGTGTATTAAAAAAAAGTATAATATTGCTCAGTACTTTTTGGAAGTATGTTGGCCCACTTTTTAGTTCATGAAAGTATTATTTTAGGTGTAAATAACAATAGTACTGTACATTGACATCTAACTTTTCTTTTCTATTGTGACTACAAATCTGCAATGATGATGTTCTAAAGTATTGCATTTAAACTATATTAACTTTATATGTATTATGAAACAAAACACCACAGTTGTAATCTAAAAGTAAAGTTTTAATCTAAAAGAAAGTAATTTTGCATGTGCTTTAGTATGTTTTTAAATGTTCTTTGAATTCATTCTTTTAATTTGACAAAGTACACTTGTTAGGAAACATGGTTAAGAGATTGTTTTTCTTTAAATACTAAATAAAAAGTTATTTAGCTAACATTATATTATCTGCAAGTACAGTTTTTGATTTGAAGTGCACCATAAGTTCAGTACAATTCAGCACACTTTTTTTTTCGCTTTAGTAGGCTAGCATTGTTTATATATTTACTCAGCAGGTCTTACTTTGCCCTCATTAGGTCCTGGTCTTTGAGAGCAGATCCCTGCAGGTAGATAACCCTCTGAGCCCACAGCGGGATATGCAGTACCCTTCGCACCTGGACGTCCATCTCAGCGGGACATAAGATGACCACATAGTAGTCCTGGACATGATGAACTCAATTTAGTGAAAAACGGGGTCAGACAGACACGAGCTAATGAAACCCAGATCATTCGCACATAAATAGCTTGGTGAAATTAAATTGATGTTCAGTTAATCCTAATACAAGAACCTCAGCTTCCAGCGCTCCTGAAGAGGATTAACCAGCGCACAGCATGCTGTCAGATCTTAAATTAGCATGAACATACATACATTTACATGTGAGAGCGTGCATATGCACACATATACCCACCTGCAGTCTGGGATGTGCGAAGAACTCGTTGAGAAAGTCCATGAGTAGGTCTATCTTGAGACAGCTTACACACAACACTACATGCTTCTCGGTCTGGGCACGATAGCGGCTGTAGTTCCCTCCAGACTTCTGTCGCTCCATCCACAAGAAAGCCAACTGCTCAAACTAAGGGAAATCCAAACGAACAAAGCTTCATTAAGACGGTTTTAGAAAGAGGCATCAGAACACTCATGGCTTCAGCTCTCTGGGCAAACTAAAAGATGGCATGGACTCCACAAGACCTCTGAATGTTCCTGTGGTCTCTGGCACCAAGATATTAGCAAGCAGAGTCTTCCAAAGTGTCCAGCCTCAGTGCATTATGTTTGTTGGCCCAGCACACCCCATAGATGCTCAGTTGGATTGAGATCTGGGAAATCTGAAGGCCAAGGCAACACCTTTGTTCCTTATACCAATACTGAACAGATTTGCAGTGTGGCAAGATGCATTACCCTCCTGTAAAAATCCACTGCCATTAGGGAACACCATTGCCATGAAGGGGTGAATATGGTCTGCTAGGTTAACATCTTTATATGAAAGCCAGGACTCAATTATTCCCAAACTGTCCTGAGCAAAACACTGCCTATATACACTCCAATAATGCATCTACTGCCATCTCTTCCTCAAGTAAACAATGCACACCCACCACCGGGCCATCCAACATGATTCATCACACCTGGCAATCGTCTTCCATTGCTCTGTGGTCCAGTTCTGATAATCACATGCCTATTGTAGGCACGTCCGGTGCTGGACAGGGGTCATCATAGACACTCTGACTGCAGGTCATACACAGCTAAATGTGTGTTTTGACAACTTTCTATCATGGTCAGCGTAACGTTTTTCAGCAGTTTGAGCTACAGCAGCTCTTTCTGTGTGATTGGACCAGATGGGCTAGCCTTTGCTCCCCACACACATCAATGAGCCTTGTTTGTCCTTCCCTGCACCACTTTTGGTAGGTACAAATTACTGTACATTTGGGGACACCCCACAAGTCTTACCGTTTTGAAGATGCTCTTATCTAGTCTTAGCCATCACTAATTTGGCCCTTGTCAGAGTTCCCCAGACCTTTTCACTTGCCCATTTTCCAGCATCCAACACATGAAATTCACTTGCAGTCTAATATACCCCCACTTTGTGTGTGTGTGTGTGTGTGGTTGGTTCATCAATTATTATCATTTATTATCTATATTTTTACTTAATACTTGATTTGTTTAATTCATTTACCACTGGTGTGTAGATATTGGTGGTGATGTGGATCATGTCGGTTGTTTTGTAGTTTGTGTGGGTGTTATTGGCAGTGAGATTCTTTTATGTGTTTCTGCATGTGTAATGGGGGGCATAAAAGTGCTTTGCTCCTGGCATTGAGTACATAAAGGCATTCTCAGCTAAGATTTGAGGTGTTTTATTGCGAATCGTGGGTAATGTCTGCTATTCAGTGGCTTTCAGGCAAAGGGTATTTGGGAATTGAGATTTAGCACTGTTTAATTGCAATAGAAAAGCTTTGAGTAAAAAAAACTCATTGCAATGTGTGCACAGGGAGCGATGGGATACAGCGGCTGCTGTCAGTCTGTGTGTTGAGATGGCTCTCTACGGTACTGGAGATTTCCCCTGTCAGGCCAGAAACAAACACAGCCTTGGACGTAACGCTCGCTAACCAGCTGCGTGCGGGGGGCAGCAGTAAATGTCAGCTGGTATTTGTGGATGAAAAGAGTAGGAGGGCCTCACTGGAGCCACTGCCATTTCCTGTGTGATGGAAACATACCAGTCTCCCAAAGAGGAAGCTGGCAGGGAAGCCCTCACATCACACATGAAAGACAAGCTCACTCTCATCTCATTCTCTCCTCAGCCCCGCGGGAGCCTCGGGCTTGTGAGCCAGTGTGTGAGAGGCTTGTTTGGGTGAGTGTGTGTCAGCAACACGAGGTATATGTTGAAGAGGGATGTGAATCGTGTATCATTAAAGCACTGTGTACATAGAAGCGCATCTCAGTGTACGTCTGTGCGTTTGTGTCAGACTGTGAAAATCACCAGCTGTGACGCGTCTCATGGGGCCTTATACACAAAAGTGATTCGACTCAGTGCCTTTGTCACCATAACCACATAATATTTGCATAAAATGTCTGACAGTTGAAATCATGTGAAGGAACAAAACTGTTGAGGAAAGTGAGTGAAGTCAAAATAAAATACTTTCTTTTATTCACTATAGGTTCTCTGTAAACGTTTCAGAGTAATTCATATAAAATACCTAAGTTATGCACCGTTTCAAAACTCTTGTTGATGCAAATATCAGGTGGGACAAGATTTATTGTATTAAGATAAATTAAGGTTTGTGCCACTTGTTTATTAATTTTGTAGAAGAAAATATATACAGTATTAAAAAAATGTTTGCTGTATTAAATAGTACAATTAAAATACATTTTTAAGATGGACCAATCAGTAAAGATTTTGGACCAATCAGTAAAATCCAGAACAGAGACGATGGAATTAAAAGGAGCCTGGGGCAAAAACAGAAACAAAAATTAGAAGTACCTAAACAATTTTAACTGTGGTGGCAAAATAGCTTCTTTAGGAGTTTTTGTTGAGAATATTTATACAATTTATACAAAAGTAATACTGTTGTTTTTTTCCAAATATCAGTACAATTGCTAATCCAATTTTATAACATTTTTTTTTATCAATTTTATAACAGTTAAAAAAAAAAAAAAAAAAAGTAGTTTCAAATAAAGCATAACCATAATAACTGAATTAATTTTTTTGTGAGTTTTTACTGATGTAAGTGACCAGCTTCATTCTCTGTATGTCTTAAACACTCATTAAGACTTTTTGGCTGCCTTCTGTTTTCATTTCAATTTAAAAATATAATTTCAAATTTCCATGCTCATCATTTTTATATTAAAAACATTAATCTCATAAGATTATTTATAGAATTATACATGCAGTGCAAATGCATTTATGCTACTTCTGGCTTATTAATTATACATAACTCTGACTAAATTAAATAGTAAATATATTGCAACGATGGATTTTGTTGATGCTGGTTTAATTTAATAAGTAACATCCCATAATGTTTTATAACTCTAATTAAATGCATTTAAAATTAAACAATGTCACGTAATAAAATGTAAGAGAAATATGCATTTATGCATTCATTTATTAATTATGCATTGCTTTAGCCGCTATAAAAGAACAAAATGTGCCTGGAAATGTGAAAGTTTATTTCTATCACTGACAGTAACATAAAAGGAACAGAGGAAAAGTGACCGTCTGTATTCATTATTAAATGTTTACTCCAGTATTTCTCACTCGACCACAGTTGCTACTAACATCAGTTGCTCCCTTGTCAAAATCAGTTGGCTAAAAATATCCAAATGGGTAAACTGCTGTCTTCAATGAGCAGCACGATGCCAAAATATTGCTATGATTATTACTGCCTGCCAGTCGTTGAAGGTTATTGTGCACACAGAAAATTATAACTTGGGGAATTCAGCAATGCATTAAATGTGGATGCCACTCTCAAAACATCCACAACTGTGTATATAACATGCTTACTTACATCCACATATGTACACTAAACTTACTAATATTCAGAGAAAGAAAAGGAAATGAGTGTGATATAAAACTAATGTAATGAACACTGATGTAAGTTAACGAAGAGTAGCTTCTACACACAACATTGCCAGGGACTTTTTCTGGTTTTGATACAAAAATGACAATGGTTTCGAACAAAGCCTAGCAGAAGCATTGCGCTTTGGTTGAGTGAATAATTCAATGACTGACCCTTAAGTGAAGTAGTAATTTGTTTCGTTCCTGAGTCAGTTGCAGTAACTATTCAGTGTCATATATGTATATATACAGTACGATGAAAAGTGTGATTGTCTGAGTGTCTGAGTTTCATTTACCTGTATTGGTAGAACTATAAGAGCTACACAGATCATGATGACCACCAGCAGCTGAGAGGGCCAGATCTGAGGTGTAACATCACCAAATCCCACCGTAGAGAAGGTGACAACACAGAAATACAGAGAGTCAAAGAGCGTAAGGTTGTTCCCAGCTCGCTCCAAGTGCTGAATACCACAAATACTGGAAAAGAAAGAGAAAAGAGACAGCTCAAATATGGATTTAAAGGCACGGTATACCCAGAAATGAAATGTCTGTGATTATTTACTCATGGCTCAAATGCAGTTTTTTGCGACACTAGGAGAACACTTTTTTTTTGTTTGTTTTTTTACTCAACCATTCTTCTACCCGTGACTTATTTCTTCAGCGATTTTAGAGAGTATCACAAAACCTCAACAAAAAAAAATGAACCGCTGGATTCTTAATAACTTCCACTTGTGTCCCATGAAAAATGGATACAGTCCATTCGAAAATGGACATGGTGGTGAGTAAATAATCTCTGAATAAACTATTCACTAAAGGCTTTTCAGGTTTGCAGGGATTTGCATGTGGATGGAAAGCCAGAGGGTTTATATCATCAACGGATGGTTTGGAGCAAACTGTGATAAACGTGAGCCAAAACACAATAACTGTGTGATGAGCCACGCGTAAAGCGACCTGATGCAAACCCTGTTTGTGTGTCTGTGTGTGGGTTATATTTCAGTACGCCTAGTGTGTGTGTGTGTATTTGCTCGGTGTTGAAAGGCCGGTTGCGTCAACATGCAGCTGTCAGTTGTGAAAAGGTCATTCATTTTTCTCCCTTCTGTTTTACAAACGCACCCGCTACCCTGTACCTCCCTGCTATTTACCTCACGGAACAAGAGAACACACGCAACATGGTGTTTAATTAATCAGCACTTTAGAAACATCATCCTGTCAAGTCCTGACCAGTCACACAGACTGACCGCAACATCGCACTAGCTACCATTCTGCAATGCACAATGCAAAAAGGCCTTGTTCAACAATTTACTTCTACTTATATTTTTTTCTTTCATAAAAAGAATAATAGGTCTCTCACCGACCTATTGTACATTGTTTTTTTATGCTGTACTATTGTAGTGTATATTTTTTCACCTCATGTCATTTCACACCCATATGACAATTTTAATTCTGCAGAAGATAATTTTAAGAAATGTTTTTCTTTGTACAATGAAAGTCAGTGGGGATAAAAATCATATACTGTATGCTGTTTTTATTTTCCACAACAAATAAATAATTTAATGAAAGCAATGTATTTTTTTATGAATACAGTAGTACACTGTAAGTTTTCAAAAAGTTATTTCTATTTCAGAAAATAAATCTATTTCTATGTCAAAGAAATTATTTGAACTGTCTATATATATATATTAGCTATTTACACACATTTTCAAAACTTACACTAAATCCAAGAATTGCACAGAAAATCTCTTGCAAAATGAAGCATTGCATTCAAAATATCACAAACACATCTCAAAACCAAACATTTGCAAACACCTTTGCCATAATATTAATTCCTGTTAGATTTTTGTGAGTTACATTGAGAATTGTGTGTCTTGTTTTGCAAAAAGTGTTTTAATTGCAGTCAAAGGCCGATAATTAGTGTATGGTTTTGCAGATTTGGTGGTTCTGGTATTTCAGGTTTCAGAAATTGTGAAATACAATTACAATTTTTTGTGTAAGTAGTTAAAAAAAAAAAAAAACCTCTAACAAAGAATCCTATCAAATGTATCATGGGTTTTACAACAATATGACCAAAATAGTTTTCATTTTGAAATGAACAAACCATTAACCACAACTTTTAACCTTAATAAACTTAATTTGCTGCATATTAAAGGAGTAGTTCACTTTCAGAACAAAAATGTACAGATAATGTATTTTCCCCCTTGTCATCCAAGTCTTATCTATCAACAATACAATAACAATAGCAATCGGTAAAAAAAAAGAAAAAAAAAAAAGGTCACACTTACATTAGGTGGCCTTAACTAACTAGGCTATGTACATACATCAGAAAATAAGTTCTAGAGTGATTTTGCTGCTCTTGAGGTGGGATGGTTAAGACAGGTTTGGTGGTATGGGTAGGTTTAATGGTGAGTTAAGGTGTAACGGATGGGTCAACAGTGTAATTATAATTGTAATTACAGAAATTAATTTAGTAGTTAAGCCAACTTATATGAATCGGGACCCAAAAAGTTACAATTTACATACTATTCACAATGGCTTCTCCTGTTTAGTGGTTCTAACTTTTTGTCCGGTTCATGACAGAGTATGTCTAAAAACTCCCATATCATTTTCTACCCCAACTTCAAAATCAAACAATCGCTGCAGAAGTACCGATCCAGTGTTTACAAAGTCATGCAAAAAAAAAACACAAAACCTAAACAAAAATGGTAAAACACTGATATAGAATGATTTTAAATTTGCAGGAGAAAATGAGATAGGAGTTTTTAGACATTCCCTAACTGTCCTAATCCGGTAGAAAACAGTTTTCACAAGAAGAACATTTGAGGTAAAAAAAAGTATAGGAATTTAATTATTAATATTATTATTATTTTTAAGAAAATAACAATTGTTTCACTAGATAAGACCCTTCTTCCTTGGATGGGATAATTTAGAGTACTTTAAAGCTGCATTTAAACTACATTTTAGAAACTTGGGGGCACTATAGAAGTCTATTATATGGAGAGAAATTCTGAAATGTTTTGCACAAAAAAACTGGTCTAATTTCTTAATGACTGAAGAAAGAAAGACATGAATGTCTTAGGGGGTGAGTACATTATCTGTACATTTTTGTTCTGGAAGTGAACTATTCCTTTAATAGGTAGTAAGGTAGGGATGTAAGGGGTGATTAGGGATATAGAATATGGTCATGCAGAACATGTGCTTTATACGTACTTATAAACAGCCAGTATGTTGTGCTAATAAGAAACTAGTTACTACTGAACTGCAGTGTTACCTTAAATATCAATCCACAATATAAGTGAGACATTTTCTTATTGTCAGGAATAAACCTAAGGTTTTTCTCTCTTACCAGGTGAAGATGAGGCAGAGCAGGGTGCTGATGAGGATGAGCACCTGGTTGAACATGGCCGAGTGTGTTCGCTGAATCGCTCTGTGCAGGTCATTCTGAAAACAACATGAAGGACGAGAGAAACAGAGAGATAAAAGAAGGTAGAGATGAGAGACAGTGAGACGTTTAATAACAGAGAGCCATTGTGCTTGTACTTATGATACAAATCCAAAAACAATCATTCAGGGCTCTGGTAAATTCGATAACCAGCAAGCTTTCAGCAGCAGAGGACAGATACAATCAGGAGAATAAGTCATGAGGAGGAAGTGAGCTAGAGATGGAGAGGAAATAAAAGCTTTGTGATGAAAGTGGATACACACTGACACAATTGCTCTGGAAGAAAGGATAGAAGATAGGCTTCATTTCTTACAATCATATTCTCGAGAGCGTGTTTGGCCAGCCAGCAGTTCAGGAAAACAGGAATGAACAAGTTTCTGAGGGAGGGCAAAATCACCTGATTGGAAAGAAAGAAAAAAACTTGATTTCTTTTATTTCAAAGAGATTTGTTCTGCAGCTATGATACAGCAATTCAAGAGCACTGCTGTGCCGCTGATGATTCTTCAGCATCATGGAGAAAAATATACACATTTCTAAGCACATGTAAATTATGAAACTTGGCAGACTTATGCAAACAACAACGACATACAGCACTTCCTTCAGAGTTTATTACATTTGATATATGGATATGTATCTCATATAAATGCATGAATTCACTACAGGAGGCCTTTATTCTCCCTCTGGAACCATGTGAGGGACATTTTATTATGGATGCATGTTCTTTATTTCACAACCTCTGAACTGTCTGAACAAACACCCACTTAAAGACTTGGAGATGTCTGGACAATTTTTAATATAACACAGATTGGAGTCACATACACATGCTTCGACTGTGAGCCAAATTTTCATTTCTGAATAAACTAACCCTTTAAAACTGTCATAAAATGTTAGTCTGTATTGCAAGTAATGTTTTTAATGTATATATATATACTGACTGTTTTTTTGTATGAAAAGTATAGATAAAAATATGAATTAATATTATTGATCAGAAAATTAGTTTATTGAGCCAAATGTTGTAGCTTAAAGTTAGTTTTGGACCTTAAAGTGATTATTAAAATCCCGTTGGTTGCTGTACTTACAGTGATCACAAAAGGAACGGCGCTGATCATCTCCAGAACGAACGGAATGCGCAACACTTGCTCCCAAACGTTGCCCTGGAAACAAGGACACTCTTGTCAGGGTCAAGAAACACTATTGTCTGTGTGACCTCTCAGATTAAAGGATAAAATGCTGCTTTGATTGGGTTTGATCCACTGAAAAAAAAAAGCAGGATTGAAGGTCACTCTCCTCGCCCCCCTCGGAAATATGTTTCATTTATCGGTTGCAGTTGAGCCCGTGGCTATATTAAGGTGTTAAACATCTGCCACATTTCACAAGCTAGATGTATGTTTAGGTCAGGTTACCCTGTGTGGGTGAAGAGGCCTAGATGGTTTGGCAAGAAATCAATGCAGAACAAAGAGATGTGCTGATGCAGGTTGTGGCGTCTGCAGGACAAGCATGCCTCGCGTTTTCTCTACCCACTTAGTCCCTTCAAAACAGCTCAACGTCAGCGATTGATTGTCACTGGCAAACTCTTCCTCTTTTAATCTCTCTCAAAAACAGGTCAAAACAGGTGGTTAAGCTTGTTTTTGTAGCTTGCTTGTTGCTCATCTAAGAAGGTCTAAAACCAGCCTAAAACACCAGCTAAAACAAAAACGATGTACCAGTCTGAACCAGAATAATAACCTGGATAACCTGCTTTGAACATCTCAGAACCACGAGGAAGCAGCTGCATTCAGAAGATGGTTTTAGATGCAGAGTCCAGCAGGTTTCTACACCTTTTCTCTCATCTCATTTCGTTTGACCTTCTCAAATACACTTTGAATACTGCAGATCTATTATAGTCAAGGTGAAGGGACAATCTAAAAAGTCGACGGGACATGATATTAAACATATCAGCGGTACTCATGAATATTTTTTACATGAGGTAACATATTCTGAATTGATCTTAACGTAAAGCAAATGTTAGTAAATGAGCACTTTAATAGCATTCATGCTCACACATTAGTTCAGTCTAATCTAATCTTCAGGACTTTTTTGTTTTTCTTTGGACTAGACAATGTAAATATCATGGTTATCTCATTATCGGTTTGGTATTAAAACATGCAAGATAAATATCACTCAGAACAGAATTTTATTGCGTGTGATTTAATAGCAATTTCTTGAAGTATGCAGAAAAGTGTCATGTATTAAAGGAACACGCCAGGCTTTTTAACCCCAGAGGTAGGAAAAATATTGAAATCCTTTGGTAATTTGGGTTGTGACGTTAATGGTCTAATCAGATTCAATGATCTATGCTAAGCTATGCTAAAAGTGCTATCGCCAGACCCGGACATCGGCTGCATGGATTAAAAAATGATAAAACTCAACTGTTTAACTCTGAAGAAGTTGAAGAATAAGCCAGTGTTCCTTTAATAATAAACAACTTAATTAGCCATTTTATTAGATGTTTTTTATATCCTGTGTGCTTGTATTTAATGTGACCTTGTAATGTACTGTATATTATAATGTAAAGAAACAAAAGCCCACTTAAGTGTTTATTACACTTAAGTATACTTTTCTCAAGCTCCAAAGAAGTACACTTATTTTGTGCTGACTATTATTAGAGAAAGAGAACTATAAATCCATTATGTATTTAAAGTGGTCTATTTTCACACACTAATTTAGTCCTAAATATACTAAAGATCAGACTGTTCCTCCAACAAAAATAATATATGTACAAAAGTAATAATAATAATAATAATGTTTCAGTGCAAAACGAAACTGTCAAAAAGTATCGTAATATTCAAAGCTTGGTAAAGCCCATTGAGTACATTTTTGCAAAGACATAAGTGTTGTCGCCTTGTCATATGAGCTTCACCTGTGACTGATAATGGATCAATTCGGTCTCAGGTGTGTATAAAAAGAACCCCAGTGCACTAGGCCTTCACATCAACTGCAACTAGACCTCTGCAAACATGC
>JAUCMS010000062.1:3482513-3496332 GCA_032357445.1 Enteromius radiatus
TGTGTCTCAGCGTCAAGTACAGAGGATAAAAAAAAGATTTGAAGAGACTGGAGAAGTTTTTGACAAGCCCAGGTCAGGCAGACCCCGCAAGACAACTGCTCGAGAGGACCGTTTGTTGAGTCGAAAATCCAAGACCAGCCCATTTTCCACTGCAGCAGACCTCCACGAGACCTGGTCACCAGAAGTCCCTGTCTCAACCAGAACAGTTGGTCGGATTCTGTCTTGATATGGCCTCCATGGTTGAAACAGTGCCCAGAAGCCAGCACTAAACTAAAGACAATTCAAAAACGTGTAGCATTTGTCAAGGCCCACAGCCTGCTTAAACGATGGATGCTGGAAAAGTGGCAGAAGGTGGAATTTTCAGATGAATCCTATGTTGAATTACACCACAGTCGCCGCAAATATTGCAGGAGACCTACTGGAGCCCGCATGGATCCGAGATTCACCCAGGGACTGTATATATCGTTGATTCTCCCAAGCATGAGATCATCCTGGGACACCCCTGTCTATCTGTACACAATCCCGATATCTCCTGGTATAATGGTGAGCTGAATAGCTGGTCCTCATTCTGTGTTAGCCACTGTTTTTCCACAAAGCCCCAACTATGTCTGACAACCAGCATTGAAAGCCCTGAAATACAAAAAGAAGTAAAGATCCCCTCCTGTTACCATCATCTGTCTGAGGTTTTTAGTAAATCTAGAGACACAAAATTACCTCCACACCGGCCCTGGGATTGTGCCATAGAGCTTCTTCCCAATGTCATGCCCCCCAAGAGTAAGGTCTGCCCTCTGTCTAGAAATAAAATCCAAGCTATGGAGGAAAAATTGCAAGGCAGATGCACTCTTCACAAGACACGATCTCCCCACAGAATCCAAAGTTCCAGATTCAATTCTCCCACAAACCGTTATACTGGCTCCAGTCTCTTGGGACATCATGGAGGAACTACAAAAGGAGCAGCAAATGTTATGTACCATTATGCTTACGACCATGCATCATGCAATGGGCCCAAACTTCACTCAGTGCAGGTCATCCCAGTATCTCGTAATCTCCATCTGATTCAGAATACATTCTGGTGGCCAGCCATGTGAAAAGAATGAACAAACTATGTAAAATGATGTCAAGTCTGTGCCCAATCTAAAACACCCAAAGAATTAGCTTCTGGACTTCTTCAGCCATTCCCCATTCCCCAACGACTATGGTCAAACCTCTCCATAGACTTTGTCACTGACCTTCCACCTTCACATGAATTCACTACAATCCTAATCATCTTTGACCGCTTTGAAGTCCTTTTGCCTGATCCCTATGAAAGGCCTGCCTACTGCCTTGGAAACTGCCCAAGTCTTGTTTGAACATGTATTCAGAGTATACGGTCTACCAGAGGACATAGTCAGTGATCGTGGTCCACAGTTCACCTCTCAGGTCTGGAGAACATTCTGTAAACAGTCAATGTAAATCAATGTCAGTCTCACATCAGGATATCATCCCCAAGTCAGGTAGAACGGCTTAATCAGGAGATCGGCCGGTATTTACATAAATACTGTAGTAGAGAGCAACACAGGTGGTCTGAGTTTCTGCCATAGGCAGAAAATGCCCAGAATTCCCTCACTCATGCTTCTATATGTGAACCCCCTTTCAGTGCGTCCTGGGTTACCAACCACCCATGTTTCTGTGGTCCGGCGGGCCCTCTACTGTCACTGCTGTGGATGACTGGATTCGACATAGTGAGAGGGTGTGGGACAGTGCTCATGTTCATCTCCAGCGGGCTGTGAGAACACCAGAATTCCAAGCCAACAGACGATGTCCACCACATCCTCCCTACCAACCAGGACAATGGGTCTGGCTCTCAACGAGGGACATCAAGCTGTGGCAGCCCAGCAGGAAGCCCAAGGTATGCTGTTCTTCAAAGCTAAAACAGCCTTGCAGCTAGAATTATAATGAACGTAAATGGAAACAGATTCAGACAGCTCTTTCCAGGTATTACAGACCTCTTTGAAGCCAAGAGGGTCTATAGCGTACCAGTGATAAAAACATGTGTACATGTGTTATTTGACTCACCTTGTAGCTGAGGTACACCAGCAACATGGTCTCTGAAAAACTGATGAATGCAACAAGCACCTGGAGAGAGAGGCGAAAATAGACAAACAGAGAGACAAAAAGGGACAAAGATGAGAGAGAAGCAGAGGTTGTGTAGGAAGAAACAGCAGGGGCAGCGTGTTTCACACTGTCTGCGAAAAAATGGCCAATCCGAGGGCAACACAACAATGGCAAATGTGTCTTTCAAACACAGGCTTTCATGTACCATGGGTTGATTTTTATTAAAGCTAACAGGTTTTGTTACATGAGGGTCACAATTTGTTTTTTCCTGGAAAAATGTTTTGAAAATGTTTTATCATTTATTTCTGTCACTTGAATTAGCATATTTAATTTCATGTTCATGTTAGTTTCAACATTTACTAATACATTATTAAAATGTATCATTATTTGTGTGTTAACATTTTGTAATTGAACTGAGCTAACACAAATTAAATTAAATAATTTTTTTTTATTAATTAATGTTATATAACATATAATAATTAATAACAATGTGAGTGTGTGTTAGTGAAAGAGAGACAGGATTTATTTGTTCTGACCTGAAGAGCCCAGAGTGGCAGAGGCCTGTTCACCCAAATAATGAGGGACCTGATGACAGGAAGCCATTATTTTGACAAAACGAGATAAAGAATGAAAAAAAATTACAAATTAGAGACGCTCAGATCACACGTCAAACAAACACACCAATTCCAGAATCCAATCCATTTACAATAGCTGGGGATTAAACAGATTCAAACCAACATTTTTGTTACGAATGAAGAAATCAAAGCTGTGTTGTGTGTATTCTGCATTAAAGTAATGAGCACAGTGAGATCGTGTCAGACACACACCATTAAACGCTTACAGACTACCGACAGAATTTTTGATGTCTAATAAATGGCGAAAACCAAACCACCTTGTTAAACATGTCACGGAGACTCCTGGTGCAGTGTACTGAAGTCAATAAATCAATTCTACTGTTGGCATGAGACAAAATGGCCTAACTGTAAACAACACTATAGGCCTACATTTCCTGCAAAAATTCAATGGGATCAAACCCAGTTAGAGCATGTTGTATGTTTAATGTATTGTTTAATTATGAAGAGACAGTTAGTAAATATATCAAAATAAGTGTACTTCTTTAAAACATAAAAAAAGATAAAAAAATATATTTTTTTTTATTTTGACAAAATGCTCTTTTGAAAAAGAACTTTGTGTGATGTATTGTATTATCTGCAAGAACTTTTTAAAAACACGTTCAACGCAATTTAAGTGCACTTATTTTTCACAAGGTAATGCTTAATATAAGATATAAAGAGAGTTGAGCGTCAAAATTCTTTTTACAAAAGATTCACAAACATTAGAAATAATTGCATTGATTTTCTTCAGATCTTCTCTATTAAAATGGCCGTATGTCTGTGTTTCTGGCCCTCAGCCACCATCTTCTTTTCTCATGCCAGAGTCAAGATCCTGGATACTTACCAGTCAAAATGGCTTCTGTTGTGGGCAGAGGCATTCTGCCTGAGACAGCCAGGACTGCAGGGGAAGCAAACACACACAAATAAGAGTTTTTATGCATGGACTAGTCAAAGGCACTTCAATCTTCTTCAGATTGTTCCTCCAGATCTCACTTTCCCTTCGTCCACCCACACTCTCTCCCCAACACTACATGAACTCTTCTCTGAACTGAAAATAGATCCCACGGTTTTCACTTTTGACCACCCTTCTCCTTCCTGTCGTTCACTGGCATCTCTTTGGCGTGAGCCCCTCGATATGCTGTTCCTCTGCACTTTGGCAGAAAATATTTTTTATATACTTTTTTTTTCATTTACACTTAGAAATGCAACAGATTTTGACCTGTCTCTCTACCTCTTTGTCTATAGTTGTCATCCTTCTTTGCACTTCTAGTGAGAGTTGGTGATTTCTAATGACATGACTGAAAATCACAGTGGGTGATGTGATAAAGTTCAATTTTATGCTAATGAGCAGTGATGTAAGGCAGCAACTATCAATGGAAGTGCACCCTGTTGAAAAAACCTGCATATGATGAATAGGTAAAGCTGGGGTGCTGGTTTAAGATGGTCCTTTTGCAGGTTTAAGCAGGTCCTTTGACAGTTTATGCTGGTTTGAACTGGTCCTTTTGCTGGTGGACCAGCATAAACCAGAAAAGGACCAACAAGGGACCAGCAAAGGACCAGCATAACCACCAAAAAGGACCAGTTCAAACCAGCAAAGGACCAGCTTAAACCAGCAATCCTAGCATCAAAACATACCTTACCAGCATATGCAGGTTTTTTCAGCGGGGCAGACAGCCATTCAGCTGATACAGCAAGCAGGAACACCTTCTAGCAACAGCACCAGTACATTGAGTCAGTCACCTTAAGCAGTTAAACTCTACCTACAACATGTATAGATTCGTTCTAACTGATAGCTTGCAGTTAGTCACCAGAGATCATCAAAGATCTATGCTGCTTGAAGGTGTTTCCTCTTGAACGATGTATTCAAGTCTTTTGTGGGATAAGGTCACTGTTCATAAAGTTTAGCTCTATTCTAACTTTTCTGGATCACAAACAAACGGTTGCAGTTCCTCAAGAAACACATTCAAGTCTTGCTAAATCTGACGTTAGCATGTTGCCATGCTAATGACTTAAAACTCTATTACAAAAACTATTGGGTGAAACAATCAATATTACATTGGATTATGTTATTGATGCAACTTAAATGCTACTTTTCAGTACTTAAGTAAGCATTAGCATTAGCTAAGCTAAAAACTCTGTGACTGTCACATTGTCACATCCAGAAAAGTTTGAAAGACATCATCAGAATAGTCCATCTCGCAGTGGTTTAACCACTTTTATATAATTTTATATAAAATACTTTTTCATAGAAAGAATGAAAAATAATGACTTCATTCAACAATTTGGCACCATAGCACAGAGAGTATCTGCTGGGCGAAGACAGTAATTGTTTGGCAGTCCAAAATATCTTAAATTGTGTTCCGAATATGAATAAACCTTTCATGGGTTTGGAATAACGTGGGGGTAAATTATTAAAGTGCCCCTATTATGCCATTTTAAAGGTTGCTAATATTGTTTTATGAGACTCTCAAAACAGGTTTACATGTATGCAAGGTCAAAAAACACTTTAGTTTTCTCCAAAAATAGATTTAATTTGACCCCATTTCTAAATGATTCGTACACGACTCATGTGAAGCAGTTCGAATCAGTCCTTTTCGTGAGCCCTCACTGCTGTGATTGGTCAGATGGCGCAGTCCTTTATGATTGGTCTACCACTGTCTTTCTGACATTACTAGGGATGATTTCAGAGAGAATACGTCAACTAGTTAGCACATGCTTGCAATTTGCTTTTGTAAGCGAATCGGGCACGCTGTGAACTTCAACATTGTATTATGCATAACACTGCGTTAAACCATTGTTTATCATTACTCAAACTAATTAGAGAGACAGACAGTCAAGCTGCATCAATCACAATTTTTAGACTACATTAAGCCCACAGCTGAACAACAGAACTATAGAAACGCAAGTTAGCCGGTGTTGTGCCGAATTTTGACTCCCTGCCGAATTATGACCCCCCTCGTTGAAATCAATACTAATCTTAACCCCTCCCCCACACCTAACACTAAACCTACCAATACTAGGGGAGTCATAATCTAGCAGGGGTCAAAATTCAGCACTACACCGGTTACCAAGACATGTGCAGGGTTGTTACGCAAAATAATGTGCACAAATACATATTTTGAACGATCGCTAGAAAATACAATCATCAATTATTAATCACACTTACAGGTAGAAGTTCAGAGGAGCAAGCCGGTCCAAGTAAACTGGGCATTGATCCATCTTTTAAGAACAAGCATTTAGTGAATCCTGCGTGTAGTCCCCAAGATTGGAAAAGCAGTCATCATTAAAATGACGCGAACACAACATAAGATTGGAACTGTACTGCTGAGGTGTTGTTGAAAAAAATGAATGTTAACCACTCATTCTTTGTAGATTCATCTTTCGGAAGGCCATATACAACAAATGTACTCTCACAGCGCAGGACACAGCGTCTTCTTGACATGATGTATTCTTGACAAATATGTTACTTAGTGATGTGGATCCGCAACAGAAAAAGATTCAAATTGCTCGTTTAGGTGAATCTTAGCCGACTATTTTTTTTGATAGATAAAAACTTCATGTATTGTTCACTGTCCGCGTCACAACTTTGCAGATAGTTTATGTTAACATACAGCTACATGACACTGCATGAAAGATCATATTTGAAAAGGCATACAGTAATAGGGACACTTTAATGACAAAATGTGCAAAATAACCATGATTAACCATTTAAACATTATCATGCAGCCCAATAGATAATGGACTTTTTTGTGATATGGAGGTCTGCATAAAACGGATTTTTCAATCCTCCTCCCACAAATTCTTTCCCATTCCTGCTAAAAATAAGATATTTCTTCCTGCTTCTGGCCATAACTTTTATATTTTGTCCTACTCTTGCCTGCAAGACCCTGCTTTCTTCAACCGCACATGCACTCCACATTTTAAACTTCAGTTGCATTGGGTTCTGCAGATCCCAGGTAATGGTGAAGCACCTTTAGAACAAGGCCAAGACATGATACCTTAAATACCTACTACCTACTGAAACATCTTTTAAGTCGGGTGCACAGAAAAAGTCTTATGTGCCATATGGCTGTGTCTCACCAGTCTCTCTCCTCCCGCGGGTCATCTAGCAGGACTCGTACGATGTAGAGCAGGCAGCTCAGAACCTTCAGGAAGAAGTTAAAGAGTCTCACTCTCAAACCTGCAAAGAAGAGCGTGAGACCGTCACCAATCAGCATTACAAAGAGCTTCACAAACAACAGAAACATGAAGCCGAGTACTCACGGACAGGACACGACAGCTAGAGGACAGCACATCACACGCGCAGAAACAAATACAAGACCAACCAATTACCCAGCACCAGCTCCACAGAGCCACTCACAGGGGTCAACAGCACTCCACGTGAAAGCAAAAACAAACTACCACCTCACAGGACAAGGAAAGCCACAATTAGTGCCGCCCTTCGGCCTGGGGGCGAGAACTCACTGGATCTTTGGTTTTTGATGAAGAACAGCTTCAGACGTTCCTTGAAAGTGTTTTCATTCACATAGAACTCTACCTGCACTCTAAAAGGAATGATGATGTTTGGTTGGAGATAAACAAGAGATGGAGAGGAAGGGGAAAGGACAGATAATGATGACATGTGTGAGAGAGGAGGCAAGAAAGTTAGACTTATTGCCATTGCGGTAATATAAAAAGCAATCAATTGAGAGCTACAAAGCGCTGTTGCAATATTAAAGTCTAATAGCTTTAGAAGGAAATTATGTTGCCTTTTGTGAACAAGGCGGTTGACCTCGCTATCTGCGCTGACTTAATGTAGAATTATAAATGACTCGCACAATGAGGGGGAGCGTAACTGGAGGAGCTGTAACTTTAGGGTTTCGCAGCACAGTCTGCAAACAGATCTGGAACAGGAAGAGGAATATTTCAGCTCATTTTCGACCCCAATGTCCGTCCAGCATCTGCAGTGGCAAGATGCCAATCACCATGGGCAATTTTTTTCAAAACACAAAGGGAAATGTGTTTGCTTGCACTTACAAATGTTTACTAGATGTTTTAAAAGCAGAAATGGGAAAGTGCCTGTTTTTGGTTAAGCACTTAAATGGATTCCTCAGTGTTTTTGTAGTAATGTACAAATCGAGGCATTAGTGTCACACATGTACACATTTAAAACACCCAAGATGACTATAAATGATGACCTTGTATTAGATTAGAATTAGACCTTAATAATTGATATATTGTTGATTTGAAACATCAGTTTGGTTGAGATTAAAATTCTACATTTGGTAGATGTTTTATCCAAAACAAATTGAAGTTATTTTAAAGTATACATTATGGTCTCATAATTCAACATACTGACACCAAACCAATTAAATCGGACATGTTAACCTAACACTTTTTAAAGCTGTTTCATTTGCGGGTTAAAATAACAAGTTTGAAACCAGCAAACGAAAATGTAATTATGTAAACTAGATTTTAAACAAAAATATTCATTATGATTGGTCAGATCGGATGTCAATCAAACTCTCACTCACTGTGTGAGAAATTCTCGCACAGCTTGATAACCTCATTAAATGTGGTGATCCACAAGCTTCTAAAAGGTTCTGAACTACGATCCATCAAAGTTGACCGTAATGTTAAGTCTATGGGATTTTTCGCCCACTGTATGACCATAAAAGTAATAGCACACCATTCCCGAATAGGGCACACAATTTGATGCCTGTTTTATGGGAAATGAAGTCCCGGTTCATTTCTACATGTTGAAAGATGAGTCAATATGTTCGTCTGTGTTAATTGACATCACACTGCCGTCCTCACACATTAAGCTGTAAATAACAATTAGGTTCATTTAAAGGTCACTCATGGGAGAATGTCACATATATTGAGGTTGTTGTTCTCCAGCACGTTTCCAGTCCATTTTGCTCTGTTTTAATCACTTGTCCTCCGCTCCAACTACCCAGGGACTCTTAAAGAGGCATTAGCCACAGACCAGATCAGTGCGAGCCGGATCACAGCCGGTCTTTTAAAGACTTCCCCACAGATCTCTGGAGCCATCCTCATTACCACAGAGCTCTGCGTAATTGGAAGGAAACACAGAGGGACACATAATATCCGGTGAGTCATGTCATGACAATGGGAATAAAGGACGAGAGTAGAGAATACGGGCCAAGCACATGTGTGATATGTCTGTCTCTCGTTCTCATATGTCGGGGGGGAAATGCGATAATGCAAATTCACAGTCCGTAAGGGGTCCCGGACCCCACGTTGTGGTCGACCCGAACGTATCCTCTCCTCACAGCCAGGACCCCGCCAGACCATGCTGGGTGTTGCTATGGCGACGGAGAGAGCACCTTCGGGATTCCTAACACACACATCTAGTTGTAATAATCAAGTTTTGTGGGCGTGGAGGACTTGATTCATTCCCAGCTCCTTGAGAATAATGGCCTGTGCAATAGTGGAAGTGCAATGATTGCACCTCCGGTGAGAAATGCAGCATCACATCAATATGTGTGTGACAAAAAAAAACATACTTTTCCTTTGTGTGTCTGAGGGTATTTATGCAAGCGTGTAACCAATATCTA
Source organism: Enteromius radiatus (assembly GCA_032357445.1). Taxonomy (NCBI): domain Eukaryota; kingdom Metazoa; phylum Chordata; class Actinopteri; order Cypriniformes; family Cyprinidae; genus Enteromius; species Enteromius radiatus. Next base: position 3,491,782 of record JAUCMS010000062.1, read on the forward strand.
GAAAGAAATACAGGATATACAATCTAGTGGCCTAAGACTTTTGCACAGTGCTGTGTAATTTATTATTATATATATATTTTTTATTTAAAATAAACAAATATAATGAATCAAAATATAATGAAATCAAAATGTAAATCATATGAAGTGATATTAGTTTTCTTAATTATGTTATTCATATTAGTTTTCTTAATTATTGTTTGCATAGTAATTCTTAATTACTATGCAAACAAACAAAAGGAAAAAAATAATTATTTCTTATACATTACTTTGATTTTATGGTTATTAACATGAGTTAATGTTGTGTTTAATTTTGGAAATAGGTCAACATTCAGATGTTTATTTCAATGAAAACTGGATTTCATGCATCTTTCTTTGTACCGAATGCATATGCTTATTATTTTGCAATAAACAATAAATATATGAGTTTCAGGTTCTCTGAATGAAGTCAAGAGGTAAAAGTGCTTTCCATGTCCTTTTCTTCAGGCACTTTCTTTCTTTGGTGTACATATTCTGACCATTAAAGCCATAATGTACTCATTGCTAATTAGCTCTTAAGAGTAATTGGACCCGAGACCAGAAAAAGCTCAGCAACATTGAATAAGCCTTTTAATGAACCAGTGATCCAGTGGATAATATAGGGTGACAGACGCTTCATTACATATACATCAAATCGTAGCATTTATTGCCATTTCTCTAACAGACCATCCGGTAGGAACAGCCCATAATAATACAGAAATGAGCAACACAGTCTCAATATGTACTTATTTTACGAGGTGGCCAGTGATGGGTAGGTTAAGGGGCAGGGTTTAGGTGGTCATTCGTACAAACTGATACGAATAATAAATCTATTGTAGGAGTGAGGTTATGTGAATTCGTACAAGTTTATGAAATATGTTCAAATTGTTGTGAGATCTTGAGATGTTGTGGAAATGAGTCCAATCCTGAATGTTTGTCATTCTTATTTATTGATATGTTTTTGGTCATGTTGTTATCCATTCATTTAATCAAAAACAAGTGGCATAAAAAAAAAGACTCTCACAAAACACCGGATCACTATGAATATTAATATGAAATTAATACAAACCAATTAAATATAGGACACTGTGACTTTATACTTGCTCTCTGTGTGGAAGAATCTCCTGGTCGTATTCGGGTTACACCACCCTGATCTGCTGCTTCACCTAACATAGGCTTTTATCACAACTCTGTGGTCACAAAATAAAGCTAAGTAAAAGATGCAAAAGATTGTTTATGTCTAATCCATTTTCATTTATTTTGCTACTAACATGTGCCTGAAAGCACTGCATCCAGTTTAAAGCATACGCTTTTAAAGTACATTACTTCTGTAACAAGTGCTCTTTTTAAAATAAAGGTCCATCTGCTAAACATCGCACAACATGTAAAGGAGACATTTCTTAATGCCATATGTTAGAGGTGTTTTTGCTTTTTGCCGTTATATTAATAGACAGGATGGTAAAAAGTGACGGGCAACAGTTGAAGAGAGGGAAACAACTCAACTCTTGACTTATACATTATAAGCTAAAGCGTGTCTGCTGGGCCACAGCATTCCTGTTTAAATGCATGCACGTCAGTCTATCATTTAGCCGTATCGATTTCACCAGTTACATTTCATGTAAAAGTGAACTGTAGTCCATCACGTCTAAGTACGAAATAATCAGAAACAATATGTTACTGAAAGTTTTTATTTTCATTCTTGTCAAAAATTAAAATGCCCCTATTACGGATTTTTGAAAATTACCTTTTATCAGTGTTGCCAAGTCTGCGGCTTGGGCTAGATCTGAGCAGCCATTGGGCAGGATTTTCAGTGAAAACCTGGCATCCCTGCCTTTCATGCAGCGTGCAACACAGTGAACGAAAACATCCTGCAAAGTTTTAAATCTGATTAATATCACACAAAGAAGGGGTTTCGAAAAATTCATTGTTTGGGAGTTAATGACCAATGTCAAAAATAAATGCATATTATAAGACAATGCAAGTGAAATGAAATTGGATAAATGTCAACCTGTTGTTTGGGACTCCCAAAACCAATATTTTTACCTTTTTTTATCCATAATAAGGGCACTTTAAATATGGCTCGACACTTATAAGGTCTTTTAAAAAGCTAAGACCCAGCGATAATATTGATATCCATATTTCTTTTTACCTTGAGGAATAACTACAGTTAGCCTTTATTTAAAATCATAACAACTTGTATATTCTGTAGACACATGGGATAAAAATTTAATGGGACAAACCCAAAAATGTAAATCTCGCCATTAAAAGTCCATGTAACCAAAAGGCAAATGATACAAGAGTTTATAAAGTAAAGTGTAACCGAAAATCAGGTTTAGGACAACATGAAGGTGAGGTCAAGATGGCAACATTTATTATTCCCTTAAACAAATTTAGCTCCAGTATTTACATGGTTGACACTCACATTCTGTATGTGATTTGATGCTAATCCATGTAGAATTCATCATCGTTAGTATATTTGCGGTTTTGCATATCTTAGAGCTTAAAGAGTGGTTCTTGTTTCAAAATTCATCTAGAAACTGGAATGCATGTCCTGCAATCACAAAATCATCCACCCACTTGCTCAAGTAGACAGATGATGCACTTGGACCTTGATGATTTTTTTTGTGTTCCTTTGAATAATGTTATGCAACTGTCATTAACACTAAGAATCTCATCACTCCAGGACTCACGGTATCTCCAAACTAAATCTCGTCTTACTCTTCGCCAAAGATTTTGATTGCATCATTCTCAAAACTACACCATAAGATATGTTGTAATTAATATTTCCACTGTCTAGATATAAAATCTTCCATATTATGAAATGCTTTTGCAGTATTGCAGGAGTTTGGTATGCCTTGAGGATGAACTGTTTCTTTAAAGCTTCCCTGCGGTCCTGCTCAGTCTCACAGCAGGCTGGCATAAAGCTCACCCAAGAGTCAATTGTTCCCCGTCATTTTCATATGCTATTTTATATGCTTTTTTTTCATATGGAAAAGTCTTTTCCACTTGAGTGAGTAACAGCAGTGAGCAAGTAAAGTGTAAACATCACCACATGAAAGGAGCTGAGCACTGGTTTTGATAACGCCGTTGACTAGTTAGCTAAAGGAAAGAAGGAAAAACATTAAACACTCATAAAAGCCTTTCAGCTCTATGGAGAAGCAAACACACTTTCCCATTCAGCTCCCGTGGGGATAATGCTGGGAATACTGGCAAAAGAGTTGCTTTCTCAAAAGCCAATTACACAACAATAATGCATAAAATGACTTTTTTTTTACTATATTTAACTAGTAAATATAATGTAACCCTCTAATGAAGTGTCCACGGTTTCTCTGAAAGTAGGAGCAGGGGGACTTCTTAATAATGCTGTAAAAACTAATTAGTTATTTTTGTTTGTCTATCGCACACTCCCAATCCCTTGCCACTTAAAGGATCATTTCACTCGGAAATTAACATTTTGTCATTACGTACACTTTATTATTCACAATACATGTATGTTATTCCAAACCTGTAAGACTAAAAACACCTCTGACAAAGTGTGGTTTTGGATGATATTGGCATCAATCATTAACATTTTTGGTGCAAATATTTTACATTAAAGGTGCCATATAGTACACTGCTCAAAAAAAATAAAGGGAACACTAAAATAACACATCCTAGATCTGAATGAATGAAATATTATTATTAAACATGTTCTTTACATAGTTGAATGTGCTGACAACAAAATCACACAAAAACTATAAATGGAAATCAAATTTATTAACTCATGGAGGCCTGGATTTGGAGTCGCACTCAAAACAAGTCAAAATGAGGTTGTGTGTGGCCTCCACGTGCCTGTTTGACCTCCCTACAATCCCTGGGCATGCTCCTGATGAGGTGGCAGATTGTCTCCTATAGCAGCAAATCTATGCCATTAGTAAGCGAGTGCACCACTGATGGTGGCGCGCGCTGTAAATCATTTCCGCAAGAGGAAAACAGATCTACATGCGAAAAAACTGGGCCCGCGAGCTCATTTCTCATTTCAAGATATGTCATTTACATGCAATTCAAGCACTCGCACGCTAGATCTTCTCTCTCCCGCTCACACGAACACTTTTATTTTTGTCGGTCGTGGGGTGGGGCTTGCTGTTTTAGTTGTAATCTCAAATGTCATTGTTTATTCCCCTTTTCCAGAAGTCAGTATTGGATGCCTGTTATAAGATGATTCAATCACTTGACTTGAGACATGACATTGGATCATGGTTATTATTTCATTAGCTTATTTTATTTATTTATTTATTATTGATTTTGTCGTTATTTAATGTAATTTTATGTATTGTTCATAGAGTAGATCTTTTTCAGGTACTTTTTAAATAGACTCATAATTACATACACGGGCGAATTTGTTGATCTTGGTGTTCTCTGGCACATGCCAAACATCCTGCACTGTGTTGGGCTGTAAGCGCAACCCACACCTGTGGACGTCGGGCCCTCATACCACCCTCATGGAGTCTGTTTCTGACTGTTTGAGCAGACACATGCACATTTGTGGCCTGCTGG
>JAUCMS010000062.1:3506206-3528087 GCA_032357445.1 Enteromius radiatus
ACAGTGGGTATGGAAAGTATTCAGACCCCCTTAAATTTTTCACTCTTTGTTATATTGCAGCCATTTGCTAAAATCATGTAAGTTCGTTTTTTTCCTCATTAATGTACACACAGCACCCCATATTGACAGAAAAACACAGAATTGTTAACATATCACAAGGAAGGTAAGTTAAGCTTGTGCAATTTCAACTTATTGGTGTGCCAGTAGACCAACAGCTGTTCACTTCTTGGTATCTGTTTTTCTGTTTGTGACGCATAAATTACATGTTCGCTAATGATTGCAATGTAGTGAGTACGCAGACACACTTCCGGGAAAATCAACAGAAAAATAGACAAAAAACGGCCAGTTGTCGATTGCGTATTATAAGTATAAACCGGGCAGGTTCTGATTTAACGATTAACTGGTGTATCCCAAGCTATAATAAGTCCAACCTGCAAAAGCTCTTCTCACAAATGTAAAAAAAAGCATCTTGAACAACGAATTTGTTAGTAGGTGGAGTCAATCTATTTTAAATATCTCCTCTAATGTCACACCAAAGAAATAAGGTTATACAATAATCACCAGGATGAGTAAAAAATGACTAAATTTTACATTTTTGGTCTTGGTTTTCCACATTCTTCCTCATTCTTCTATTATACATCTGAGCTAAAACAGCAAGTCAGTGATGGAAATCTCATTTTCAACCAACTCAATGTTTCTCAATTCTACCATTTGTTTGCATGAGCATTATTTGCTTCAAAATACTCTTTGCATCCACCTCAGGACACCATCTTATGGATCACAGGGTATCCCTAAGAATTACAGAAGGCCACTGTGCATTGCCTGTCTATCTTGCTATCCAGGCTGTAGTTGTTATTCATGAAAGGAAGTGATAGTGACGGCACACAGTGGGGAACTCAATGCCATGAGATCTCCAGGGACGAGGAATTACTGCCTCTGACACACACACACACACACACACACCCTTTGTTTATGCAAATGAAGACAACCCCAAAAACATATTTTGTCAGATTCGGCTCACTTTTTGGTACAAATACACTAGATAAGTATAAGTACACACACACTCCACGCACTGCTGCCAAACTCCAGTGGCTCTCCATCGGGCTTCAACAACAACAACCACTGGGGCAAATGTCTAAATAAATAGTTTAACCAATGAACGAAAACTCATTATTTACTCACCCTGATGTCATTCCAAACCAGTAAGCAGTTATTTTTGTCCATTAAAAAACCTAAAAGAATAACTCCTGAAAAATCTACACACAGCTCTTATGATGCTCTTATGCACATCCCCCAAATAAAAGGTTGCCCACTGGAATTAAGATCCATTTCTTTATTAAAGCGGGGTTTCACAATTGATCAATATGAAATCAAAATTGTAATATGGTTTAGTGGGATTATCAAGCTGCAAGGTGAAGGCTTCATTAAATTTAATATATAGCCTGATGCACGTCACATGCAGGACTCATCGTTTTAGCACCTCAGGGCAGTAATTAAGTCATTTTTAAAAATTATTATTAGAAATTATAATTATAGAAATTGTTCTATGACATAAGCACATCCAAAGCTATTCCTTTCGCCCCTAACTATTAATTCCCTTCTCAATACAACAGTCAAAAGAGTTTATGATACACAAGTATGCAATTTACACAAGTATTCAAGTTACACAAAATGGGAATCAGAAGAAGGAGAGGAAAATAAAAAATAACCAAAAAAAAGAAAATTATTAATAATATTTAAATAAATTAAAGGTATTATATTTATAATACAAATTATCTTCTTAGAAATGTCATTAGGTCAATCTGCCATAATTTAGGAGATTTAGGTGACATCATTAAGCAGGCTTAACATTTGGAAAAACTTCACACAGTATTATTTCTGTCATTTTGGACAAATAATAAAAGCATCAGCAACATTTAATATAAGCATTCTAACTAAGTGTAAAATAAATTTTAAAAACATGGTGTTTGTTGTTGCTATTAATATAATTTGACTCCTAAAAACAACAGTGTAAAAGGTGATGATGACTGAGATAATAACACAATTAAAAAGAGATATGAGTCCACTTTGTAGTCCTGGAAAAAAGTCAATGTTCTGTAAACTATGCTCGCTTTGATCACTAAAACAGTTGGTTTTTGTGAAGAGAACAGCATAAACACCCTTAAAAGTAACACAATCAAATATGTTATTATTATGTATTATGTACATGCCTTATTACCAAACAACACTGACGTGACATTTGACATGTCTAACAACCTTAACCCCCGAAGCTAAAGGGTTTTAGGAAACAATATTTTGGTCTGTTTTCAGTAAAAGAAAACTGAATAATATAGTACACAAGTCATACAGACTACACTTATAATACTTTTTGAATCAACACAGTTATCGCTATAAATCAGATGGAAAAGAGCAGCATGATGATTCTTCAAAAAGTCTCCTTGAACAAAATAAGAGCTAGTAAATAATGCCAGGATTTGGATTCCTTTAATGCCCACATTCTGCTTAAATTGGCATAAAGTGATTTGCCAACTTGGACCTTTCTGAGGTCTTCCTGTTTAATTCAGAGCCGAAGGAGCCAGACGTCCTTATGTGAAGTCCTCAGGGAGCCAGGTTGAGCAGGTTAATGTTTCACACACACACACACACACACACACACACAGAATTGGATTGTAAGCTTTATTCAGTGGCTGTGTTCATCAGTGGGTTGTCTGTGCAGAAAACAAGCTTCTCTATCTTTATCAGCTGTACTACAAAACGCATCCACAGGGAGAGTGAAAAAAACGGCGGCGTTCTCCACCCCCGCTCGCTCTCTGATAGGCAAATAACATAATCAATCCCCAGTAGGTGAGAGTGATTAGATATGATTTGGGTAATGAGATCCCTCTGAAACTGTCAAATGGAGGCTGTTTCATACGAGGAATTATCACCTGAAAGTAGTCGCACCATTTACGAAGACACGTCCCCTACTTTTAACCCCCTTACGAATGAGCGCTCACCAATTAGTGCATTTTAAACGCCCACTCAGGAAGACCAGAAGCGAGGGAGAAAACTCATTCTTATCTTTCTAAAGGACTAAAGTGTTTTGGTCCTCAGCCCTCACCTAGCAACGGAGTGTCAAGCATAAAATGCAGATTTTATTTTCCACCGTCTGGCTAAGTGGCGTTTTTTTGGTTCACGTGTACATTTAGGTGCTGCGGCATTCACAGTGTACTTTGGTTTCCGCGGTTGACGTCATTAGAGAGAGCACTGAACGCTCTTTCAAATCGCAAATATTCAGTCCAGTAGATTTCTGCAGGAAATGCACATTGAACGAGAAGCAAAAAGGCAGTAATAGCGATCTGAGGTGGAAAAACATCAACACATGAGATATTAGAGAGCATGCACAAACCCAAACACTTGTCACTTCATCTTTTGTTGTCTGTAAAATGGCTGTTGGAGTCAAAGTGAACAACTGTGCAAAACAGAGACGGTCTTAAAACTTGGCGTGCTGCCTAGATAGACAGCATCTGTGGTCATGCAAGATGTACAATACTGATGTTCACTTTCACACTAGCAGTAATACTAGTAGACTACTATGGAAACAGTTTACTAATCACTAATCAACACTAATAAATGCTCATATAAATGTTTGTGAACTTTTATGTATAATGCATTTAATTATATATATCTACATTTGTTATGGTCCTTTAATTTTTATTCATAATGCGTTAAAATATATATTAAAGTTGAGTATTGACAAATGTTCATACTACTAGGCTATTCATTTTCATCTTAACTAATAATTTTACCATCATAATATAAAATAACACATTATAATATTATTCATGTTTACCAATACTAATAGCCTATCAATCTCAATACTAGCATGCATACTATTTTAACTGGAATACTTGCTAAGTGTTCTAATACTAACAGAATACTAATACCCACTCTGGCTTTTATTAATATTAATACTGTCTATAAAAAGGCTGTTGAAGTCAAAGAGATCAAAGTGTGCCCAGACTGAATAAAACAACTACTCAAGACAGGCTGTGTCTCAAAACCTAGACGGCGTTTGTGGGCATCACAACATGTTTTAGGATACAGCCAGAACTATACTAATGCTCACGATGATACTAGTGCTATAGTAACAGTGCACTAATAATCCTAATAACAGCAGAAGCTTCTGATGCTCATCACAATGCTAGTGATATTACTAAAATGAATACTAATAGCATTCCAATCTTATTAACATCAATGTCTACTATTGATATAACCAATGCCATGAGGTCACTAATAGATACTATATACTACAGGACTGTTGTTATAAACACACTAATACCATAGCTTTTGCTAATATGACCTGGCATGAAACAACTATGCAAGGAAGGATAAATAGAGGCTGTTTAAAAAACTAGTGTGCTGCAGAGACAGCATTTGCAGGCATGACAATGATGAAGTTTTACTACACTACTGACAATCCTAATAACACCAGGAGCTTCTGATGTTCATCATAATACTAATGATATTAATAAAACGAATACAAATCTAATAGCATTCCAATCTGATTAACATCAATGTCAATAACCAATTCCAATAGGTTACTATTGTATACTATACTATACTCTCATTACATACACTAATACTATTGCTACTAATATTATTGATTTTGCTGATATAATTAGGGATACTTTATGCATTCTCACACTAATTCTAATAATAGTACGCATTTGCTGCAGGCAAAAGGGCTGTTAAAGTCAAAGAGATCAAAATATGACCAGACTGCATAAAACAACTATGCAAGGCAGGATAAATAGAGTATGTTTAAAAACCTAATGTGCTGTCTAGATAGACAGCATTAAATAAGTTTTTAGACACAGCCAGGATATACAATACATAATGCTCACACTGATACTACTAATGAGCATTATAGGCTAATACCTAAAACTACTACCAGTACTAATAGCATTCAAATTGTGTTACGAACTGATATACCAGGAGGTCATACTAATATACTATTAATGCAAACTGTAATACTTAATGTAAGCTTATGCTATTATTCGACTACTACTAATACTCACACTTGCTGATATTAATGCGATTCCCTGTGCAGTGCTCATATGTAGTTATGTGTCGTTGTTAAAGCACGCATGCAAACAAAAGCTGAGGAGTTGAAGTTGCTGTACCTGTCGTCGGTCTGCCAGTCCCCGAGCAACAGGTCTCGGAACCGGTACCGCGGCGGCAGCGGTAGAACCTCCTTCTCCAGCTCCACCATAGTCTCTCAGCAAAGCGCGCAAACCAACGCGGCGGGGAAACGCAAACGCCTTCGACCTGCTTTATCCCTCCGCCGTGATCGTTTCAGGTGGCTCGCGTATTGAAAGTGTTGTCATCACTCAGGAACGGGAGACACTGGTCTAGATCCACTATCACAGCAGCGCCAGAGCAACTGGTGCCTCCCTGAGCTCAGCAGCTGTCTGCTCTGCGCGCGCTGGCTCGAGACGCAGCGCCTGCTTGGACATCCCGCTCCACTGCTGCTGACACAAGCGCTTTCATATCAGCTGTAACAGTTGCCAGTTATTGCTGCAGTGCATTATTTCACCATTGTCCTGTATTGATCGAGGCATGTGCTATTTTGAGGGGTGGGCGAGTTCTTCTTTTTTTTAATAATCCAGCTAGTACTTGCAACCCGCTTGCAGTTATTTCGTCTGCTGCATTGTTGGAAAAAGGAATGAGATAAGTCGAAAACTCCGCTTTTGTGCCAATCAAAACTGTAACACACGTGACGAGAAACCTTATTTTTTATCACTGCCTTAATTTATCCATTTCACAGCACATTGGCTTTACTAAATATATCGCAGTGAATTACACACTCAAACTGGAGAATTGCACAGGAATGGGATGAAACGTGCAGAAAGTAAAGAGTGACACCTGTTGCGGTGTTTGACATGCTTCGTCCGCATACATACGCGGTTAGCATAATAATGTAATCATAATAAAAGAAGTAAAAAATTTCCATGCCGGAGTCAAATGAATTGTGTTGTCAAACCAAACAGGCTTCAGTGCAGCTCTGATGCGGTCAATAACACAGAAGATCCTGAGCCCTCTGCCCTCTAGCGGCTGCCTGCGGGAGAAGCCCGATAAATCAATCGTGTTTAGATCCTGAAAGGTTTAATATACCCTCAATCTCAGCCTTTACAAGGTTTTGATGGGCTTTTTATAGGCACATCTGCTCAGAGAATGCTACTAAACAACACAGTAAAAAATAAAGCATCCAGGGAAGGGCTAAGATGATGTTATCGGATAATACAATGGCACACATTTACACTACTATTTTGTCTGAGGATTTTTCTGTGTTGTTGAAAGAAATTAATACTTCTTTTCAGTAAGGATGGATTAAAAGTGACCGTAAAGATATTTATAATGCTACAAAAGATTTATATTTTGATTCTGTCTGAAAAAAATACATCAAGGTTTCAACACCAATAATAATAAGAAGAATAGCTGTCAAATCCGAATATTAGAATGATTTCTGAAGTACGACACCCGAAGACTGGAGGAATGATGCTGAAAATCCAGCTTTGCATCATTGGTCCTGATTACATTTTAAATTATATTCAAATAAAGTCAATTTGTAATACAATTTCACAATATTACTGCTTTTACTCTATTTTTGACCAAATAAATGCACATTTGGTGAGCATAAGACACTTCTTTCAAAATGTAATGACCCAGGCATATATTTAAATTGTAAATTAATGTAGGTGTATATTTTTACTATAAAATCTAACATGGGAAAATGTTTTAAATACCATGATTGCACCATGGTATAGATTGGTATACAGTGATGAGTGACAAATTTTCACATTTTCTGATATATATCCTGAAAATTATGAAGACAAATACACAAAACTTTTTCAACATTACTATGATAATTTTGCTGAAAGAACGTAGCAATATGCAATTAAAAATGAAAAGACAATTTTATTTACAAAACAAGGATATTTTACATATGTTAAAAATGTTAGTATTTAAAAAAACAAAACCAGCAAGTGTTTTTCTTGTCTTCTTCGTGTAGCATACTCAGCTGACGTGGATGTTCACTGACTGCAGTGCTTCTACAGCCCAGCTGGGGTACTGCTCCCTGGACGCAAACATCCTCTTCATGAACGCTTTCACAAACTCAGGAAACCTCTGCTCTATGATGCTCTGACGCACTGACCGCATGAGGGTGAGCTGGCGAACCATACAGAGAGGACAGGAAGTGATGACAATAATAATAAATACTGTATTTAAAGCAAGTAGTAGATTGATATAGTTACCTGGTAAGAGATGTTATGGATGGTGATGTGATGCATGGCTGCGGTGTCGCTCTTGAACAGCGCGTGAAGGTAAGCCCGGCTGTGTCTGTCAACGAGACAAATAAAAAAAGATGAGTTTCTGAAAAAAAAAAACAATTAAATGGTAAAATATACTCTTTTTTTGTGGCGGGGGTTAATTATATTAAATTAATTATCTTTTAAAGGTGCTCTATGCGATCTTGTTTGACGTCACTTCTGCTGATGTTTCACGTAAATAAAAAACAAAACAGAGCAAGCTCCCCCCTCCCCCCAGTGTTTCTGTAACTGCCGTGAACGCACAAAGCGCATTGATACGAAAGGTGGTGCTAACCCAAGAGAGACAGCTACAGAGCTAACATCAAACTAACATGTCGAAATAAAAGTAAAAATAAAATAAAAAAACTCTCAGATTCACGCTGTACAATCAACTCTGTCTATTATGTGCACGCACATTAAACCCCACCCCTTCTTGCTGATTGGCTGGCCGTAGTTTGTTATTGATTTGGTGCACATCCTGTGCCCCTATTCTGTGTTTTGGTATTGCAGCCTCTGTGTTTTCTTTCGAGACCGGGTTTTTTCCCCCAATGTATTCAGAGGGCTGTATTCAGAGACCTTTAAGCGCAGCTGAACATGAGCATATTATCCAGTTAAACTCCAGACATATGTCTGTACCTCCTGCAGGTGGGACACTGGCAGTCAGGATCAATCGGCTGAAAGTCTTTAGCATATTGTTTCTGTTTGAGCTGCAGAGATCCCCAGGGAACCAAAGCCGAGCCAAATCTCTGAAACAATCACACACAGCCTCATTAAAAATGGCAAAATAAAAGATTACAATAAGCATCACTGGTTTTAATGAAAAACTGTTGTAGGTTTATCCTGACAAGCATAAGCAGGGGCTAGATCATATTTCAGCTTTGCATAACAGGAATAAATTAGAAAACTTATTTGAAAAAAAATCACTGTATTTTGAACCAATAAATGCAATTTTCAAAATCCTTGGAACTAATAGAAAGGGATGTCAACAGAAATCCATCACTTACTGCTGTTCGAGTCGGGAAAACACAGTCGAACATATCACAGCCCAAAGCAACGCAGACCACCAGGTCTAGAGCATAGCTAAAACACATTAAACAGACAATCAACAACTACCGCTTGCGAATAATGAAAAAGCAGAGTTTCAGAGGAAGTTGGGCTTACCCTACTCCCATGAGGTAGCGGGGCTTTTCTCTGGGGAGGTGGTCTGTGCTCAGAGTCACCATCTTCCAGAAATCATCCTTTTCTTCTCCCCCGCTCAAGCCTCCAATGGCGAAGCCCGGCACGTCACGCTTGGTCATTTCTGATTGAGGAAAAGAAACAGTAAGGTGTATGTAAATATGATTAATTGTGTTTGTCACTTTTAATGGATCATGTTAATCATTAATGTGATGATTAAAAAATCTGTAAAGAGAACCTACTTCATACATTCAGTTAAAAAAAAAAAAAAAAAAACCTGCAACACCAGCTGGTTAAAAAGTCATTGCAAAAGGGTCTGTACTAAGAGGTATCTTTTATTTAATTTTTTTTATATATTCCACTTTATTTGATATTTTGTCTCTAATAATGCCACTGACACGCTACGTGTTGAGTCTCGCAGGTGATTCAATGGTGCAGCTTCTCAGTGATCTACGGCTCTGTTCATAAGCTGGCGTTTCTTTTGAAAACTGGTGACGGAGTTTTCCCGCTAATCAAAGAACCGGCTTTACTGATGAGATGCGCATAATATATCGTTTGATATCGCCCATCCCTACCGTCTCGTTTGATTCCAGGCTTGAGGACACTCCGCATACGCATCCTACAGAGGATGCATCCTTCGAAATGAGACACGGCTATGGAGTCGCACAGCGCTTACCATCTAAACAGGCCTTGCGCAGTTTGGCATCAAGCCCCCCTTGAATAATGGCGAACAGGTTCTGTCGATCTGGATTCTTATTTGCTGCGATGCAGCGGTCCAGCCAGCGCACAGAGCGGTGCATGGCCTCCTCCACCCGCGGCCCTTTCACCGTACTGCTGACCACGTCATCCAGCTGCATCATGATGTCTGAACCTGCACACACAGAGCCACAAGGATTTAAGTAAGGACTGGTTGAAGCTGTGGTTAAGAAATGATGATCTGTGACATTATTCATACCCAGGCTGTTCTGTATGGCAATGGACTGCTCAGGAGTGAGCAGGATTTCTTTTCCATCATAAGGGGAACGGAACTTGACGCCCTCCTCCGTCACCTCAGACAGCTCCACTAAAGACACCATCTGAAATCCGCCACTGTCCTGTTAAAAGAAACACAGGTGAAGCACTTCGATAAGTTCGACTAAATTAATACATAAAAGTAAGTGATTTTCAACTAGTGGGCCTCTGAAATCTTTTAGAGGGGCTAAGGGATGATTTATCAGTCAAATAATTTTTAGAACTATATTAAAATAACCAAACTTTATTAATTTAATGAAACTTTATGAAAAATTTATTAATTAACGGTAAACATTAAATATATGTATATATATTATAATATTAATTTTAAAAAATAATAATAAAAGATAATTGAACATTAATATTTTATTTGTTTACTTGCAAGTCAGTGTGACATTAGCTGACATGTTATAGTAATATAAAATCTATTTTAAGTATTTGCTATTAAAATTGTAACGTTTTAAACTAAAAATCTTCATATAAAAATAAATAAAGTCAAAATAATGTGAGAAGAAAAGTAATCATGTAATCTATTTTAAAAAGTAAACTAATTATACGCATTTTAAATTAAACACAGATCATTAAATCAAAATATCAACACTCTGTTTCTGCTTATTAAAAAAAGAAAGTTTAAAAGCAAACAACTTTGTCACGATTACATTAGAAATACCGCGGTCATCAAATCAAAAAGTTGAGATCTACTGGTCTTCTTAATTTCCAAGACCTTTCCCAAAAGTCATTATTACTAGAAAACATATTTTAACATTATAGAAACTGCCCGGACCAAATGTATTTTTATTAGTATTAGTTGTAGTAGTATGTACATATTTCCAATAAGACTTCAACCGGACAGACTGGTGTTTCATGATGATTGGATTTTGAATATATTTACTTTAAAAAATAAAAATAAGATTTGACTCATTTCTATAACTTTTTCAATCTGCATCAAACTGACACTCGGCGAAATCTGCTGAAGAAGAAAGAGGATGACACAAATCATGGCACACATCCTTCATTTTACCATTACTACTACTACTGGTGTTTGGGAATAGTTTGAAAAAAAGAAAGAGAAGAATTACCGTTAAGAGATTTCTATTCCACTTCATAAATCCATGCAATCCATTGGCTTTCTCTATTAACTCAGGGCCCTGTTAGGACACAATAACAGTTAAGTAATCGGATGAAACATTGTTACAACTTGAAGCGTTTCTTCGCTCATACCGGCCTCATGCCCAGGTGATACGTGTTTCCCAGGCATATCTGACAGTCCAGATCCTCCAGCTGGTCTACAGTGATGCCTTTCAGGGTACCCTGAGTGCCCACGGGCATGAACACCGGCGTGCAGACAGCGCAGTGCGGGAGAGTAAGAGTGCAGGCTCTGGCCTTACTCACGGGACACTCCGCCACGATACGAAGAGCGAGAGGAGCGAGAGAGGACACAGCTTTTACTGATGCCATACTGTCTTCACACTCATGTGTGCTGCTCGGTATGGGCGCAGCCATTTTGAATAACGATGTCCGATTCACTTGAAAATCGTTCAGTTGAGTCGAATCTTTTTGATGAACCTGATTAACTAAAACAAAAAAACTATGTGATTCCCAAAATATGCTATAGTCGTAAATTCCGCCCTTCCCAATAGAGTTCAATGGAACTTACGACCATAGTTAGCTTTTGGAAAACGCACCCCTTCACGAATCAGACTGAATCGATCCAAACGGTTCTCCCCTCTCTGACTCATTGAACAGTCTCTTTCATTAATGTCTGATGCATTCAACACTCACAGGTTTCATATTTATAATTTGTATGTATTAGACATATAGATCTGAATTGTGCAAGAAATGCCCATAAACACGTTGTTAATAAATACTACTACTACGAATAACAACAACAACAACTGCGTAAAAAACAGAATTTGTTCTTACACACTGTTTTATTTTAAACGTTCTTGAACATATTATGTCACGTCGAGATATCGGGGACAAAATTACGAGTTAAAAGAATTACTGAATGGCTTTTGAACGAACTGGTTAAAAGAACCTATTCGCGGAAATGAGTCGGACTTCCCGTCTCAAGCAATGACAGTCTCTCAGTATGTCTGAAACCAGCTCAGCATTCTAAAGTAATGTTGCATAATAGTGAGAAATCTGCTTTAATATTGCATTATTCTATTACTCGATATACAAATACTCGTAAAACTGGAGAGCCCAAACAATGTCTTAATGATGATTTAATACGAATGAAATATGATTAATGGTTTTATATTTATATTATAGAAATATAGAAATTTATTCATGTTGGTCTTACAGCTATTATACTTGCATATTTTATTAAATTCTGAATTATAATTTGTATTTTATATATTCTTACGTTCAAGTCTTTTCATTGAAACTGAATTGACACGCCATCCGTCCAATAGCATTCGTCGGTCGTTAGAGGCAGAAATGAAGATCGAGCCAATCAAAAGACAGAACACACCAGGAAGCGTTCTGTCGGACCAATCGGATTTCAAGACATCGGTTGACAGGAGGCGGGACTCGCGTCGCCGGTGGAGGTCGGATGTCGCCTGACCGGATGATAGCGAGAAGTTTTGTTTTGTGAGTTTACGAATGCTTGATCCACGGTTCAGTGCACGATCTTAACGAATGCGCCCTAATACGCGTTATCTGCCCGTCAGCGAGTGTTTGATCAGTTGTTTGTCTTTGACGGACTGATCTGGAAGTGTTTGAAGGGTGGAAACTGAACACTTGGAAGTAACCCGAGCGCCCTGCTGCCGCGAGCCCGTTCCTGCGCGCTGAGAGACGGTCAGAAACCATGGGCAACCGGGGGATGGAGGATTTGATCCCCCTGATCAATAAACTCCAAGATGCTTTCAGTTCCATTGGCCAAAGTTGTAACTTGGATCTGCCGCAGATAGCCGTGGTTGGAGGACAGAGCGCCGGAAAAAGCTCGGTGTTGGAAAATTTCGTCGGCAGGTAACTATGTTAACGTTACTCACTTCGCTTCGATCGCTTGCAGAAGTCAAGCTCGCTGTATTCATGTTCATCTAACTTAATAAGAAGACAAACGTCTCATTTTTTACTTTCTAGCTGCGTTTTTATACTCGCTGCTCGGTCGGTTCGCTTGGTTGGGTTGTCATTCACAAACGGGAGTTACGCAGTTGACGTCGCCGCCGCTCGCTTTCATTCATTGAAGTGAAATGGGCGTTAAGTGAGAGCGCAGCGCAAAATGGGGAAGTTGGCGGCACAGTGCACTACTCACACAGACACAGACCGATAGACAGATGAAGTTGTGGTCGCAGTGTCCTTGGGAGCTGTATTGTGGCATATACAGGGAACCTGTAAGATATTCATTTGCTGCGTTCAAACCGCGAACACACGAATCCTGCGACACTGACACTTCTCTGGACGTTGACGTCATGCTTTTTGTGTACATGTCCTTATAGAAAAACTGCCATGGTAGTGGAATTGTTTCGTTTGGGAATAGCACTGTAATTTAATATGGTATTTGTTTGGTGGTTTATATTTAAGATTATTTTAACGAGAACATTTACCCCAAAGTTATAATTACTAAAACATAAACGTGTTTTATAACTTATAAAATCCTTCAAAAGTAAACTCTGCAATAATGCATTAGTGCCCCCCCTCTCTTTTTCTTTTTACACACACACACACACACACACATCAGAATAATCCGGAAAGACCTTTTGCAATTTAAATGAACTATTAATATTATAATATGAATACTGTAAAAAAAAAAGAAGAAGAAGAAGAAGAAAATATCCTGTATATGAGCGGTTCATTCCTTCCTACAAAGTGTAATACTTCACATTTCTAAAATAAATACATACTGTTCTTAATGTATGTTAAATATCTTGTAGTAATTTCAAATCAGTACCCAGGTCTGTGTACAGGTGCTTATCTTCTGAAAAATTAGGTGAATGCAC
Source organism: Enteromius radiatus (assembly GCA_032357445.1). Classification (NCBI taxonomy): domain Eukaryota; kingdom Metazoa; phylum Chordata; class Actinopteri; order Cypriniformes; family Cyprinidae; genus Enteromius; species Enteromius radiatus. The sequence continues at coordinate 3,519,690 of JAUCMS010000062.1, forward strand.
TGTATTTTGTATACAGGTGAGAGAGAATTCCCTCGTCCTGTTCTACTTGACCTTGAGTTTATGTACTTAGGTTGCTGTAACCACCTGATTTGCAGTATTCATAGGTCAGTGCCACACCTGTGTCACACAGCAGCACTCCAGCACTGACAGGCCTCTCATCTAGGAGAGGAAGTCCTGCTTGGACAGATGATGTTTGTTGATGTCAGTTTTCCTTTGGCATTAGATTAGATTGTGACTGGTACCTTCCTGCATTCATTTCCTCCCCACAGTCATCTTGAAGCGGCTGCTCTGTCTCCGGTCCAGTTTGAATTAATTTTGTCTTGATGCATAACAGAGGAAGAAGCATGAATCAAACTGATTGGCTGAAATTTAGTTTTCATGTCCCATGGATGAGGCTGCTCATCTCTGGAGAGCTTGTGAATGCATGGATCAATTTTCATCAGGGAAGCTGATTAGTTAATTTTGCTGACCAGAATGTGTCTCTATTTTGAGATTATTAACAAAAGTCTTTTTGTTTGTCATTCTGAAATCTACCCATAGTCTTGCTAATGGATTACAATTTTTTTTTTTTTTTTTTTTCAGAAATTGCAATGGTAAAAGTGCAGTAGCAAAAGCTGTCGAGCCTTTTCTGGTCCGTTGTTTAACTCTGAATGCAGAACACATTATTAAAGCAGGTTATGTATGATATTTTTGTGAAATAAGCTACAGTATTGTCATTGGCAATAGTGTTATCATGCATTATCAGTTTGTTTTTGTTTTTTTACCTTGTGGCAAAGGATGCATAAAAACATTGCCTTTGATTTCATGATCAGGTTGATCAGGTTTGTCCTGGTTTGTCCTGGCGGGTTTGAAATAGAAATTAGACATGCATATATATATATATATATATATATATATGATTTATTGCATCCAAAATAATTTTTTATTTAATATTGTTAATATAAATATTAATTATGTATATATAAATAATACACACACATTTATATATTTAAGAAAATTGTTACAGCTATGTATAAATATATTTATTTATTATATAAATTATATGGATTATGAATGGATTATATGAATTAAATATATACATGAAATTATTTTTGTATATATTTATATATGCATAATAAATGTAGTCTATACAATACACATGCATATTATTGAAGCTAAATTTTTATATTTTGAATGCGATCATACCCACAAACTAGCTTATATAGTTTAATTGTACATTACAATATATATATATATATATATATATATATTAATAACTTTACAGACGCTGCATATCTTTAGTCTTTGGCTGCGTCCGTTGCATCCAACATGTTTTTGCACTGACGCCCCAGAATTCAGAAACTCTGAGCTTAAAGAAAATTTGGACTTTTCCACTTGTTATAACGATTTTGTGTTAGAGCTCGTGTGCATTCAACTCGTAATATGATTTTATATAAAGCAATATTGACTACGGGCTCTTTGATGGCCCTCTTTGATGATCAGTTATAACTTAAACCTATATCCTGCACTTGCTCCTTATTGCACTTTAGGTTAGACCTAAACTGTTATGACAATTGTTGAATTGTTGAACAAAGTTGAATATAATCTAAAATCTAATCTAGTTGCCAGAAATGTGTGGAATTGCATTTGAATTTTGGAAGTTTTGTAGGATATGAAAATAAAATACACTTGGAACATGTCACGTTCACTATGGACCAGACTTGGTTCTGAACATTTTATACATTTCTTTTGTATAAAACGCCATTGAATTAAAAGTCTTATTCCCCGCGTTTGTAAAGTCACACAAACAATCAGAATGTAGAAATGGTGCTGGCTGTAGTTTATGTTTGTTGCTATAGAAGCTTACCCAACTAAGATGACTTAGATTCTAGAAATGTAAAAAGACTCCATGAATTATATAGGCCTAATGCTTCACCACCAAAGCTCTATAAACTGGAAAAAACTGATAGGCGCATATATATATAATTTTCTTTTTGTTTTTCTTTTTTTTTAATCAGATATACTCTTTGTCTTTAAATTGTCTGACAGGTTTACTGAGATGTCTTTGGAGGACGCTTTTTGAACTAAACAAATGAAGTCACTCACAGAACCTTTTAAAAAGATTTATTGAGCTTTAAACATGTCTTGGTGTACCAAGTAGTGTCTTGCTGGATCTATGTCCATCTCTGGCAGTCATGTGACTGTAACAGTCACTCTGTTGTGCTTTTATGATAGAGTTAAAGGGCTTTATATATTGCACAGATGAATCATTGTTTGATATGTGTGTGTCACACCCACAAGCTTGTGTAGGATACATGTCCTGAAAGACTTTCCATTCACATCCACTGTCCTTAATACACAGGTTCATATGGCCATGGAGAACCTCGAAATATCAGGGAATTCTAACTTCATTTAAGGTTTCCCTGGACCAAAAAGTTATGAAATTTGGTTTTAGAGCAATTCCTTTCTCTAAAATGTTTAATTAGCTAAGGTTTTCGATAATATGTATATGCAATTAGTTGGGCAGACTCACAAATGGTTAATTATTGAAATTTGTCTGAAATATCAAAAAATTAAATAAATAAAAAGTAATGGGATATTCTCCAACCAATGAAAATGCATGCAAAATAATTGGTAATATTTATTTATTTATTTTTTACGTTTTAATCAGGGCACTCTTTAACCCATTTTTAACCACTTACATTTTGCGATGAACCACCTAATAAGGGTTTTTAGATCAAATTTGTTTTCATAAGCTTTGTCAAACATGTACAAATAATATGTTTGTGTGTGTGTGACTGCGGTGGTTGTGATGGAGGCAGGGCAGGGCAGGGCTGGGCCGTGCTCCAGGGAGGCCAAATGGAGTCACACCGCTAGCGTTCACCTGACACCTTTTCAGCTCATCAGGAATTTCTGGAAGCTCTCGTTTCTATTCACACACATTGTTAAGTGTTCCAGTATTCATCTATTTCATCTAAAAGGCTATTGTCACTCAAATGATGTTTGCATTGCTCTGGGTATGTGCTAGTATTGCTGTGGAAGTTTGGTAAACTTAATTGGTCGTTGTTTACGAGTCTTTAGTTGTAAGACTATAAGACTCAGAGGAATAGTTTCCTGGAACGGGCTGTGTCTCACAGGTGGTGTTATTTGAATTCGCTCGCTCCAGTTTATTGAGTTTACTCAAAGCGTGGGCTGCTTCATGGATTTAGCTTTGTTTGCTTGCGGTAGAAACACAGCCCGAACTCTGAAAAATAGTGTTTTTTGGTTTTCAAAGCATGCTTCTGATCTTCTGTGATCTGATCAAACTGTGACTCAGCACTTGTCTTCTCATGACTCATCATTTAAGGATTGCAGTTACAGTGACGTGTAAAAATTTCCAGTGACTCACAAAAAAATTATGACATTTATATATCTATGTAATGTTTATGTTCAGAGTTTTCTGAAGGGTCTTATGTTCACCAATCATTAATTGATTAAAAAAATGCAAAAATCTGCAAATGCAAAAAAATGCAAGGGAAAAAACCTTGGGAGAACCAGGCTTAGTTGGGTCCAGTTCTCCTCTGGCCGGACGCCCAGCACCTAATTTCCAGTTTAATTTTAACACGTGTTAGATTGTGCAAGGACTTATAGTGTATGTGTGTGCATCTTAACTCAAATAAGCATGACAAAATTTGTGACTATCATAAATAACTACAAATAACTAATATTAGGGAAATCTGTTAATGTTTTGTTGCGCATTTCAGGAAAAAAAAAAATAAAAAAATTAAAAAAAAAATTATATATATATAATATTAATAATATATATCGGAATATCGGATTTTAAAACCAACAAATATTTGTATTGGTTTCTGCCTTCAAAATCCTTTATCGGTCGGGCTCTAGTATTAATATCATTATCACTGTAGTCAATATATAAAACTACTTCTAATTCGTATTCATATACTCTCTTTATAAAAAACAACTAGCATACGTTTATTTATGATTTTCAACCCAACCTAAGTGATGTTTTAAAGATCATGACAAATAATTCTTACAATTTCTAGCTATTTTACATGGCCTTTTCCAGTTTTGAATATCAAATTTGCGTGTGTGTGTCTGTTTAATTACTTTTCTTTTATTACAGATAATTAGAAATTAATAAAATATCAAAACAATTCTATTGTAAATGTTATTAATGCAATTAACTTGGACTCAGACACGGAGAGTATGAATTCATGTCACGTAATATAAAATGTAAAGAAAAACCTAACAATATAAATTGATACTTATAAACATCTTCCACTTAAACTCAATTGATTAAAAACCTAGAACTTGACAAGGTGTATTAGATTGTTGCCGATATCCCATATACCCAAATATGCTTGTTAGCTGATGCTAATACCGATATATATAGTTTTGAAACAACACCAGGTTTCTCCTATACAGCAATTATAAACAAATTAGTGGTAGGCCAACAGTGCCCCCTAGATTAATAAAAGATGCCTTAAAGCAGGGCTGTCCAAACTCGGTTCTGGAACACCGGTGTCCTGCAGAGTTTAGCTCCAACATAAGCTGCAGTGCTCATGTTTACTTAAAAAAGTCAAAGCCTTTTGAAAACTCTATGTTTTGATATTTTTACAGTTTTGTGCATGTTAGCTATTTATTAGCCCAGTAAGTCAAGTGACAGCTTGAAACTCTTTCTCAATAGCCCCACACAGAGCCTAATGAATGTGTAGAGAGAAAGAGAAAGCTCATCTGGGAACCATATTTGAATAAATTGCCACTGGAACACAAATAACAAGTCTGGTATAAAATCAGGAAGTCAAATACAAAAATAAAAACTGCCTAACGCGTCATGAGTGATACCTTGTTGCTTTAGTACGCTCTCTGTCCTTCTGTCAGGCCTTTATCCACCATGCTAACATTTAGACAGCTGTGAATTAACAAACAAAAGCACTATTCATCTCACGGACACAATCAGAGCTCAGTAAACATTAGTAAGTTGCACATATTAATTAGCCCAATGCGCATCGCATCTGCCGTTGTAAAACATGCCAAGTAGAATGAGACCAATGTTGACGGTCTTGGTCAAATTTTCATCCTGCCAAACTGGATTTTCAAGGTCTTTCTCTAGAGCTGGTGGTTTGATCCAATCTCAGTCCAGCGCCATCTTGGGTGTTTATTGCGGGGCTGATGTCATTGTTCTGCGTGACTTCTGCTATCTGGCTCCGCCGGCTGCTTTAGGAGGGGCTGTTGTTCAGTTAGCTGCGCTCACTATGGGAGGAGTATAAAACTGGAGCGAGAACACAGCGTGAACCTTGTGAAAGGCAGGCAGAACCTGCAGATAATGCTACAGGCTGTTTTGTGTTGAGGAAAACTGAACCCATCAGTTATTAATTATGAATTGGAGGAGACAAAGGAAGTTGTTTTTGTTGTTTCACATGTAGTTTATTGTGAGAGATACTTCACATACAAACAGGTTACCATTGAAAACTAGTATAGAAATACCATGTCTAAAAGATTTTGTACATTACATGGCCATTTTCTAGCCTTAGAATTAAACAGCCTGTTTTTCAACTGTACCTTTAAAAGTGCTATTTGTTTTGATTGGCTGATTTCTGTATGTAGTCAATGTGGTCGTTCATCATTTGGGCACAGAGCACTAAATATGTATTGCTACGTCATCTTGAGTATGCTAAGGTGTTACGATTTATACATTTTTACAAGGTCCTGTTGTTCCAAACTCTTCTGAAACAGAACACAACATACTTATTTATTTATTTATTTAATAACATACAGAAAATAAAATGGGTTTTATTTGATTAATCAAATAAATAAATTTAGGTTAATCAGTAATAAAAAGATCTATTAGTTGCAGTCATGCTTTGGTGGGAGATCACCCACTTGGCTTATCTATAAAGGTCTAGTTAAAATATTCTGCAGCTCACTTCAGTGTGTTTTCTCCTTCCTCACAAATATAGCCGTGCTTTCATCCAGCGTTTAATGATTTAAGTCATCTCGTGGAATATCAAGACCTGATTTGTTCCCTACAATCAGAGAGCATACACAGAAGGAAACTGATAGTTTGGTCCATAATTCATGGAGGTTGAGCTCCAAAGTGCTTGATTCCACTGTGTACTTGCCCTTATGAATATTTCACACATTTCCTCTATAGTTTAATTGTATCATTAGATAGATATGGATGGATGGATAGATATGTAAAGAGAGAGAGATGGATGGATGGATGGATGGAGAGAGAGAGAGATGAATAAATAGAAATGGATTGAAAGAGATAGAGATGGATGGATAAATAGAAAGATAGAGAGAGAGAGGTAGGTAATATTTAAATGGTGATGTTGTAAGGGCATTTTTATTTTCAGAGCATTTTTTTTTCTTGCTGATGAGCAGCCAATCAGAATCAATCCTGCTGTCATACGCTTGGGAATTTAAAGTGGCAGACGCGCTTGAGCTTAGATATAGTTGACTGCCATGGACTTCAAAATAGTTATAATTATCATAATCTTTATAGTTATTGTGTTATTGATGTGAATGGGTCTTAACACTGGCAAATTACTCCCATTTTTAAATGCATCCCCTGTAAATTACTCAGCACATCTATTTCAGTAATACATGCGTCAGGTGGCAGGCGCATTTCAAAGCAGGTGTTCCAAAAAAATGATCACAACACCTTTAAACATCATAATCTATAAAATCCCTCTTTTTTTTTCAAATCAACAAGCAAAATCCTGTTTTCTGTGTTCCATCATCTTTAATGAGAGAACTCCGCTGAAGTGCGCTTGCGTTTTGGCTAATGAGAGCAGACGATTAGATTCTCCCGCTGGTGGAGTGAGACTCACACTGGGTGTAGCTGAAGTCTGTCTCTCCTGCTCTCTTTCCACTCTCTCCGCGCCGCTCTGCGGTTTTGCATGCATAATGGATGAAATGATACACAATCTGCTCAGCCTCCTCTATCATTTAAAGGCCATGAATAATGGACCGTAGCCCACCTGCCTGTTTGCACTGGAAAAAGTGAGAAACAAAGCCATGAGTCTTCTGAAGCGCTCGTAGCATATTGCTTCCTGCGGTGTGGATATTTGTTCTTATTTCTAATGCACTTCAGTCCCCTGTGCATGTTTACAAGCCATCTTTTTTCCTTCAGTTATTTACATTATCTAAAGATGAACAAATTGGATTTATAGTTAAAAATCCCATTTATTGATATCATTACCTTTATACAGATATCAACATTAATATGTGTTCTATGTCTCTTATTAATGAATAGATTTCATGCGGCAAGAGAAACAAAACAAGATTATTTCCAAATAAAGTATGCTGGGGTTATGCAATGCAATTTGGAGAGAGTTAGAGGGGGAAAAAAAATTATAATATATGAAGTATATACAGTATGCAGAAATAGCAGCCATAAAAATATATTAATAAATCAATAAAGCATAAAGGTTTGGAATAATTAGCCTAATATTTATTGTTAATAGTTTTCCACTGTTGAACTGGATTTTGAACTATATGCATAACAATAATAATTGTTTCTTGCACAGCAAATCAGCATATTAGAATAAATTCTAAAGAATCACGTGACACTAAAGACTGGAGTAATTATGCTGAAAGTGTGGTTTAAATTACAATTTAAAATGTATTCGAACAGAAAAAGTTATTTTAAAGAGGTCATGTGATGTTGCTAAAAAGAACCTTATTTTGTGTATTTGGTATAATGCAATATGTTTAATAATGTATTGTACATTTTTGTTTCTTCCCTAAGCCCCGCCTCCTGAAACGGGTCGATTTGTACAAAGGTCATCTAAGGCTTTGTGTGAGGTGTGCTCTGATTGCCAGCGATCCAGTGGACTGTGCCAAAATGCATTGGCCAGATACCGCAAACATGTGACGGAAATGTTACGTCCCTTACCATAACGTGATGCCGTGTCCTGGCCTTGTGACACAAAAACAATAAAACACATTACAAATGAGGCATTTGTTGCATCCAGTGGAGACATAATTACTGATTATCATGTGCATTCGTGATCAGAGACAAGAATTATCCTTCACTGCTCAAAACTCATTTATATTTAAATGCTAATTAACAGGTTCTTTTAATAAGAAAACTTACTTATAGGTTGTGAGTCAGTAGCGCCAGACTGTCCTTGGCGTAGACAAGTCATAACTTTTAGAAAGAATATCTCTTTGGTTAATCTTAGCTTCAAGGATCTTATCTATGCATTAACAGCTTGTAACTAGGGATGCTCATTTCGGTTAATTCTCTTAACCGACGACTGATGCTCATTAACCGGTTAAACGACAACATTATTTTAAATTTGAATTTTGTTCAATTAGGATGCTCATTTCGATTAATTTTCCCAACCAACAACTGCCAATCGTTTACCAAACATTAACCGTTAACTGATCAGATTAAAATATTAAATTA
>JAUCMS010000062.1:3528187-3551067 GCA_032357445.1 Enteromius radiatus
TTTCTACTACTGTCTATGGTTGACAGTCCGTCGTTGTCGGTAAGCTTGACGGGCTAGCAACAGTAACTAAGGGGGGTCTGGCTTTTGCGAAAGGTCAATTGTAATAATGTTTTACAATATTGCTGTTTGGTTTTTTTCTTTTTTGTTTGATCAAATAAATGCAGCTTTGGTGAGCATAAGAAACTACCTTTGCAAATACTAAGAATCTTAATTATTCTGAACTTTTGACTCTCAGTCACTATAAAAATAATATATTTCAAATTATACTAGTAATGATTAATGATATAGCCCACATAGTAGTAAAATGAATAGCCTACATATTTACCGGCCATCTTTTTCCATTTAAATGGGTGTGTGTGTGTGTAGGTGTTGGGCTTTGCTGGCAGAGTGGGTGTAAGAGGAGAGGGGGCCATGCATGCATGCATGTGAGGTTAGACTGGCACACGGCTCTCTGTGGCCTGTTTTCATTCGCCTTTCTCCCCCTCCAGGCTTTGGCCATTGTTGTACATCCACGTGCTTCATGCAGCCAGACGGTGCCGTCTTCATAGGCCACACTTTAAAGCTCCGGCTTACTTTTGCATATGACTGCATGACATATTAAAATGAAATATATTGGTATGGTTTAAGGTGCCTGCCAAATTATGTTGCAGGCTTCAATTTAAATACGTGTGTAATGGCTTTAAGCATAGTTCCACCACACATTATATTTTGAGTGTGTGAGAATGGCTTGGTTCATTTACTTTGAATCGAACCATTCGAAATGAACACACAGAGCCATGCCGAACATCTCTTTGTGTATGGGCCTTTTTTTAATGTGTGTTCTTAAAGCATGGTCTGTCTTTCCCCGCGGGCTCTGCTGCATTGCGTATTAGGTGGGCCGGTGATTTCGGGGAATTCACAGCTGACTGCACCAGCTTTGATCAGGGCCAGATGTAGAGCAGGATCTCCTGGAGAGGCAGGCTAACTCATTAAGACAGACTCCTCTTGAACCCGCAGATACGCTTTCAACCCACCCACAGCAAGTGGGATGCCATCAAAGCTTCCCAAGTGGAAAAAGACACATCATTGGCATTTCATCATGTGTTTTTAAACTGTCCCAAAAGTCTGAAACATACCAGTCACAAGTAAATGAATGCAAATGTTCGTCATTTAAATAAAGATGTCTTTTGATGCAGTTTATTGATGATAAAATCTAATGCTTTTTGCATGAAGTTTTTGTAATGATAACATGTAAAGGCTCGTACACACTCATACCCAAGCGATTTTCAATGACGATGACAATGACGCTTTTACACTGTGTGTTTTACACTCACATTGGCGATATTCGTTCCGGTGTCTATGAGCCTTAAGATGGTGCTGTTATTTAAGAAATAATTAGTTCACCCACAAATAGAAGTCTTGTCATAATTTACTATAATTTACATGTTTTTCCAAACTTTTTAAATTCTAAGACATTTCGGAAAATCTTAGTAACCAAAAAGTATTGGATGTGTGGGCCATTCACACACAACAGGTTTTTGAAACTGAGTTGCATCCTTCTCCGGCTGTGCTGATTTAAATCTAGTGGGTCTCGTGTCTCGTTCAATGGCTCTGGCCAATTAGTGATCAGCAGAGTTTACACGTCACATTTTGGTAACCGTTTCATCTCGCTTGGAACCTCAGCCGAGGTGGTACTGAAAAAAATACCAGGAACTGTACATAGTGGAAAAACGGCAACTAAGTATCTGACAACCAAAGTCACGATACCATACTCCTATATTCTAAAAGTTTGGTGCATAATTTAAGTACATTAAAATTGCTAAATTCAATCCAATGTATGCAAAGTTGAGCAGAGAGCGCAGGTATTATATTACAAATGAAATATATTGTTATTGTAAGATCTCTGTATGCACACACTGTAAAGACATTGATAAATGTAAACATGTTACAGTGGTACGCACTGTAAACAGTGTGAGAGAATTATGAATATGGGACTACTGTACTGATGTACAATAAGCAGAATAATTGATGTACAAGCAAAAATAATTGCAACATATGTTTAAAAAAAGAATAAAGCAAGATGCAACCCATTTGGGCAGCAACATCTCCAATAGTCTGGCGGCAGATAAAAGTAAACGATAAATGAATAAGGGATTGTGACAAAAGTGTGCATTAAATATACTGTACACAGAAGCTCAAATGTGTGTGACATGCTTTAACAGACCTCATTGGTTTTTGCACATCACACATGTACGTGACTTTTTATTTTGGTTTCAGTGGCAGCTGAGCACGCACATTGGAGCATCTTCTTTTCAGTGTTGCCAGATTGGAAATGCCCAAGAATCATACTAGGGATCAAAATTATCATAAAAATATGATAATTATGACTGGAAGCACTGTTAAATGGCCATAGATAAACCCATTTAAAGTGCATACTGCCATATATGGTATGACACAGGCATTACATCTGATGTAAAATATTTTTTGCGCATTGTATTTGTTTTTCTTAATTCATTTAATTGGAAAAATATGTTGAAGCAAAGTTTTTTTTTATGCACTATATAATAGCTAGCTAACTAAATGGCATATAGCGCAAACATTTGAAAGTCGCTATATCGCCCCCTTGAGTACCGGAGTCAAGAACGTTACTACTGAGCGTGTATTTCTGTCTGTTTTCACATACTTGGCAAGTGAACGTCGTCAGTATGCCTCATTTTTTCTGAAATGTGTCTTTTCTGTCCTCTGTGCTGCTTATTAGATCTGAAAATATATTTGCTAAAATTGCCCTGCTCACAGTTTGATCTCAGAGGGGGTTTATAATGCACCACAGTGTTATTAAATGCGCCTTGATTTGTCTGGGAGATACAGCAGTAGCCATTCATTTGCAAAGCCTCCACAGCCTCTTAGGAATTGCAGGCCTTCAAAATATCCACCATGTTTTAATATTCATTGCTACAAGGGGCCAGATAGCGTCTTGGTTTGCGTGTGTGAGTTCTGATATGAATGCAAAGAAGTTGCTCCTAAACATTCGCCCCCTTACTCATGAATAATTTGATCAGTTTTGTCACCCCTGAAAATTGAGCTTGATTGCTATGAATGACTCGAGAGTTTGTCTCTCCTCCGCCCATATTCACTTTTTCTTTCTTTCTCTCTTTATAGGGATTTCCTTCCCAGAGGCTCCGGCATTGTCACCCGCAGGCCTCTCATTCTGCAGCTAGTTAACAACAAAGCTGGTGAGTGTTGATGAGTAAAGAGCTACTAAACAAAACCGTCTTGGGTATTTTTAGCATGTTTGCAGACGGCTGAAACCACGTACTTTCAGTGTATTTTTGTTTTTATTATGTGGCACAAGAATTACATTACAGCTATAAAAACGTCATCTTATTCTGTTTCTGTATGTAAAGTTCCTCTCTGAAAATTCCCCTTCTAACATTTACATCTCTGCCACTTTGAAGCAATTATCATTTATACTGTTTTCAGCATGAGGCACTGTAATGTAGCGGGAACAAGGAAGTGCAGATGGAGAATTAATTCAGACAGAAAGACATTACCGTACAAATTATCTTCCAAATGAGTGCAATTGACCGTAAAGTTGAACATAAGCTGAACTGATGTTGTCTGCTTGTATGTGCACATTATCTGTGGATCATTCACATCATTTGGAAATTGAAAAAGCAGGTTTTATTCCAGGCCAGTTCCATTTTGAATTACTACCAGAATGAAATTAAGTTTGGTTCTGTTAATGCAGAGACTAATTCATTGAAGCATTTGTGGTTATTTTTACCTTTATATGAAAATATAAGTAAATTAAAACTAAATTAATTAAAATGTAAAAAAATGGCTGTTTAATATAGTATTAAATATAATATATATATAATATTATATATATATATAATTTATATAATATAGCCTAATAAAATATATTAGGAGTGTTGTCATGGTACCAAAATTCCTGTATTCTGTACCGATACCAGTGAAAATCCACAGTTCTCTGTACCAATTTCGGTACTAAAATAAAATGTACAAAAATGCCATTATTTACTTAATTTAACTGGTGTTTTAAGTTTTTTTCCACAAGTAATAAAAGTATGAAAAACAGAAAACAAGTTTCACCCAAATTTAATTTGTCTTTTAATTAATGAAATTTAAGCACATTTGATTTATTTGTATATTAAGAGGATTTACTATCAAAATTAAATATAAATATTGTCTGATTATTTTTTTAAATAAACTTGTATTACTTCTTTAAACATAGTAGCCTATCATATACATTATTCTAAATAGTAGTAATATATTTCTGGCACTATGTCTAAACCAAACTTTTATTTTGACGGGTTGCCGTGAATACGTTTACATTTCTGTGTCTATATAACATAATGGTCTACTCAAGTGAAAAGGTAAAATGCATTGTGAAATGACTTTCAGGGCAGTTCTGGAGATGTTGTTTATGTATTTATGTCCTCATTGAGATGGTAGATGCTGAAATTACCGCAAGCGTTATGCGCTTGTAGTAAACAAAACCACGCGTCTCTGGAAAAATGTTACAGGATTCATATTTGTACTTAGTATTTACAGGTGCTAGTTCATATAGCAAACTGTAGGCTACATTCCTTTTTTAAACTGGATTCCAAGATTCCGTCCGCATCAAGAACCGGGTACGCATTACCACCAGTACTTAAAAATACTGGTAAAGTTACTGTGACGTTTACATTTTGTTAGTACCGACTTGGTACCGAAGTACGGGGTCTAATGACAACACTATATTGTAGTTACTTAATGCATTTGCATTTGACCCATGACCCTCAGGTTTTGTTTAAGTTTTTGGACCTTTGTATTAAAATGTATGTAGATCAGTTTTTTTTTTTTTTTTTATATTTTGAAAAAATATTTTTTATGTTATTTATATTTTACAAAATTGTTTTTGTCTTCTATATATATATTTTTTAATTTCAATATGATAATATAATTTTATAATTCAGTTTTGTGTATACTAAAATGTTGTTTGGCAACTAAAAAAGGGTTTTCAGTTTACATTTATTTTAATTCAGTAACTGGTGTAATGCTATGTCTCATGGTTTAGCCTTTAGGTGCTAATATTGCTGTACGATTGTGTGTTTTTTGGGGTTTTTTTTTTTGCCTTGACGCTGAAATGTCACTGCTCTAAACCACATACTCCATCACTCTGTTTGTAGAATATGCAGAATTCTTGCACTGCAAAGGGAGGAAGTTTGTGGACTTTGATGAAGTCCGGCAGGAAATTGAAGCGGAGACGGACAGGATTACGGGGTCCAATAAGGGCATCTCTTCTATTCCCATCAACCTGAGGGTTTACTCCCCACACGGTAATGCAGCACAAGACTCCCCGAGACCACAGCTTCCCTCAGTCCACACTCAGCAGCCATTGTTAAAATGTCACTCGTCTCTTTCTTTGTTCGACAGTATTGAATCTGACTCTCATCGATTTGCCTGGAATGACTAAGGTTGCCGTGGGCGACCAGCCGGTAGACATCGAGCACCAGATTCGAGACATGATTATGCAGTTCATCACTAGAGAAAGCTGTCTGATCCTCGCCGTCACCCCCGCCAACACTGACTTGGCCAACTCAGACGCTCTCAAGGTGGCTAAGGAAGTGGACCCTCAAGGTGAGGATTGCTGGGAGGGTTACACATGAATAAAATAACAATAAAATGTGTTTAGAGTTCACATAGTCAGGGAAAACCTGAAAAACATCAACTATAGCAAACCACAGTGAGGTCAGATTTGAATTTGTTCTTTTGGGGTATTTTTCAGTGAATTAACCCGACTTGAACTCTGGTGAACCTGACAAAGTAATTCATTGGTCAAAAAAGAGGGGGTCCTGTGGATTGAACACAAACCCTGATGATGTTGTTCATGTGTTTCTGTTTGTTTCAACAGGACTGCGTACCATCGGTGTGATTACAAAACTGGACCTAATGGACGAGGGTACAGACGCCCGGGATATCCTGGAAAATAAACTCTTACCACTGCGTAGAGGTGGGCAGTTTGTACTTAACACTATCAGATTACAGCAGTGTCATTTATGGGCAATTTCATGTCATTTCATGTTACAGTAAAAAAAACGGTTGAGGTTAGGAATGCTGACCAAGGGTAAAACAACGCAGCAAAATTTAAAATAACTGTTTTCCATTTATTATTTATTATTCCATTTATTATTTTTAAATATGTAATATATTGTTGTGATACAAAGCTGATGAATAGAAAATTAAAAACATAGTTAGAACATTATTATCTGAAAAAGAAGTCTTTATAACTATTGCTTCTGATCAGTTTAATGCATCCTTGCTGAACCAAAGTATTCAATAAAATAAGATAAAAATATAATACTGGCTGACCAAGCTTTTGAATATCAATGCATCTTATGTATTTGAAATTCAACAAATATAATATAATCAAATGTATAACTATTCTCTAGGAGGAGAAGAAGCTTCTCATATATATTTTGTTGACTATAATATTTCTTCTTGTCTTGAGTTGTTTTGGACGTGTCCTGTCCTGTATATTTACATTCCTTTCTGTTTCTTTGTTACTCTCACATGTAAATAACATGACACATTCAGATCCACTGATACCAGTGCATATATCAGTCACAGTATAAACAATATTGCAAAATTTCTCATTTCTATGATATATATTGTTGAGCCCAGCGTTTATTGCCGCTTTCTCTGTCCCAGGTTATGTTGGCGTAGTGAACCGAAGTCAGAAAGACATAGACGGCAGGAAGGACATTCGTGCTGCATTGGCAGCAGAAAGGAAGTTCTTCCTGTCCCACCCCAGTTACAGACACATGGCTGAACGAATGGGAACACCACACCTGCAAAAAGCCCTCAACCAGGTAGGACCAAATCACTCGCACACAGAATACGGTTATGGATTTGCATAAATACCTGGCCATTTAAAAAAAGACAATTTGTACAGTAATATAAATAAAGCTAATGTCTGGAAATCCCTTCATTTAGTTAATAATAATAACTTCTGTTTTGTGCCTCTCTGTATATCACTTCCTCTTCTTTTGTTTTTAGCAATTAACCAACCACATCCGGGACACACTACCTGGCTTGCGCAGCAAACTCCAGTCTCAGCTTCTCTCTCTGGAAAAAGAGGTGGAGGAATATAAGAACTTCCGGCCGGATGACCCTACACGAAAAACCAAGGCCTTGCTACAGTGAGTGTTTACTAGCATCTCTAACTCAGTTTCTCGGATAGGGCAGATGTTTATAACTCTGAGTACATCTTTAAGGATGGTCCAGCAGTTTGGTGTGGACTTTGAGAAGTGCATCGAGGGGTCCGGAGACCAGGTGGACACCGCTGAGCTGTCCGGAGGTGCTAGGATTAATCGAATTTTCCATGAGCGCTTCCCCTTCGAGCTGGTCAAGGTAAATGCTTGGTTTCAATGGAACAGTTAGTCTGCTTTTGAGCTGATAAAGTTGGTTTGGATGTCTGGAAATACTACTGATCTTTAGATAACACGTCCCAACACGTTCCAGGGAATATTCCAGGAATATGCCAGACAGGTGCAGTGAGGTTTCTTTTTCTCTTTCAGATTGTGTTTGACGAGAAGGAGCTGCGGCGAGAAATCAGTCACGCCATTAAGAACGTCCATGGTGTCAGGCAAGTGGTGTCCCGTTGAGGGCTAGCGCTTGTCAACCCTGAAGGCCATATGGTGGCATGAAACCGCAGCACTTCTTATGTCCTCTGTTCACTAACTAATATCTCACTCTTTCACTCCAGTCACACACTTTCTTTCTCTCTCGCTCTCTCGTGTGTTATAGTAAGGCCATGCTTTCACAACACAGCTATCAGAATCGCTTTAATGCTCACAGTTTTTCTTATCTTCTTATTTTCTTATCTTCAAAAATAATGACGTAACCATTTTCACATTATCATATTTTGCAGGAACTAAGCTATACTTGACTATAAGTTGCATTGGATCAAAATTGCACTATAGAGATATAAAAAAAATCTATTTTCTATACATTGAAAACTATATACAAAATATATATAAAATTATATACAAAAATGTATTTTAGTTTTCCTTTAAGAATTTAGATTTAACAGTCCTGAAAAATCATTTAAAAATGTATAAAAAAGGGTTAAAGCTGTCATATATTGTAGTGACATTCATAATAAACAACATTTACTATTAAAGACAAGCCTACACAAATGTATCTAAAGTGAAACTGAAATTACTGGTGCATGGGGAAATTTGCTTTATAAATTAACCTGAGCTCATCTACTTCACACATTCAAATTCATGTTGTGCATTATAAGACGTGTCAGAATATAGGTCAGATGGTTAAAAAAAATTGAAAAAATTCTTGCATAAAACTTAATAAAACCAAATAAAAATGTATCTCATTATGGAAAATATAAAAAGGTTTCAAGAACCACTCCACATTCCTTTTTCCAATTTATTTTGTGCTCATATTTAAAAAAAAATATTTTACAAGATAATGTTGTGAGCCATAATGTCATAAATTCTCATAATACAAGATTGCGCTAATAACATTAAAAAAGCTCTAGTGAAGTTTGAGGCTAAAAAAGAGACCTTGATAAGACAAGAGTCCACACGATTCTAAATCCATGGCAATATGTTCTTGAACTTGGTTTCTGTAGGCCTGTTCACATCTGGTCACTTCATGCGTTTTCTCTGATCAGTGTTTTGTTATACTATGTTGAATGCTTGAATCTGAAGCAGAAAAAAGCTCACATCAACAAAGTCCCAAAATGACCTCCTGAAGTGGTTTGAGTGATCTGAGAAAACGCATGAAGTGACCGGTGTAAATGGGCCCTAGGACTAAAAGCATAAAAATGTGATCTTAAAGAACTGATTTGAGGACTAAGGCCAAGATGAAAAAAAAAAAAATGTTGATCTTAAGACTAGAGGACCAAAACCAAGAGTATGAAAATGTGATCTATAGGGCCTTTCGCACCACAGGAAGCATTTCGTAGTACTCGGACTAATTGTGGAACAATTTTAGTTCCAGGAACTCCATTTGGAAAATCTAGATTAGCTCATACTTCAGAGTAGGGTCTAAAAAAGTACCAGGAACTATCAGTGACATAAGTGTACGCTGATTGGCTAAACGCGTACAAAAACGCCCTCACCCTCCATGATTTAAAACGCCGTGTAAACATATACTGCCTAGACATTATATCAACTTATTTCTTTTATAAACAGCATTTACCTGAAGACTATGTCTACGTAATTCTTCTTCGTTTCCCTTGTTGAACGCCGGGTGCAAATGACATTGCTGTTTCACTGCTAAGTACCCACCGTCGGTGCGAATGCAACCCTTTAAATGGTACTGGAGATGATTTTGCGGGAACTCTTTTCCCAGCACTGTACTTTTAGTTCTGGAACTAAAGCTGTGCAAAAGGCCCTTTTGACTCAGAGCAAAAATGTGATCTTAAACTCTGACTCAAGGACCAAGACTTATGATCTTGAATTCGTACTTGAGGACTAAAAACATAATGACGTGATCTTGAGACCATGAAAATGTGGACTCTGTCATGCCCAACTCAACCCTTTTCTGCTCTTGGTTTTGAACCAGACACAACTACAGTATGTGTCTACGACCAAAATAAGCACTACTAAGGCTGCAATTTGTCTCTTGTGAGACCCTCAAATATTTGTATGCGACCGCAAAAACTGTGTCATGAGGGCATGGCCTAAAGTGATTTTGAGAAACCTTGACTCTGTAATGTCTAATTGAGTTCTTTTTCCCCACAGCAAGCCACGCTCATCTGTCTGTTTATTATTTAGAGCTCCTTTTGTTTTTGTCTTTGTGAGCTAAACTTTATCCTCTCTTTTTTTTATTTTTTATTTTTTTACCCTCCACTTCATCTCCAAGTATCCTAATTTCACACGGCTTCACTTCTATTTTAATGTCATTGTTACAAATATCTGTCTTTAAGTTATTTTTTGGCACTCCTGTTGTATTTATTTCTCCTCACTGTTCGTCTCTGTCCTCTTACGTCCTGCTGTCTGTCTGTCCTGTGCGTTCTCAGAACTGGGCTGTTCACTCCAGATCTGGCGTTTGAAGCCATCGTGAAAAAGCAGATCATTAAGCTGAAAGAGCCCTGTCTGAAATGTATCGATCTGGTTATTCAGGAGCTCATCAACACAGTCAGGCAGTGCACCAACAAGGTACTGCAGTACCCCAGCCTGGCCAGAGGGGGGCTTCCTGTGAGGGGGTCACACTACACCTGAGACAAACAGATGGGGCTTTCGGTGGAAAGCACAGAGCGAGAGGTTGAGCGTGTTTGCGTGGCCGTGTGACCCCCTCGACCCCCCCGGCTGCCGTGTGCGCTGGCTCTGCTGTCGTGTGTTGGGGTGTTGTGACGGTCTTGTGATAAGGAGATGAGCGGAGAATTTCACTCTCTGGTCATCTGCGGTCTAAAAGGGACAAGCCATGGGTCCTGCAACATCCTGAGCACCTCTGTAGCCAAGGGTCAAAATAAAATGTAAGGCCAGTTCACACCAAGTCTGAATTTAGAATAGGACTGATCAGAGCTGACAGGAAGTGAAGTGGGAGAGAGATGAAGGGGGCGGGATTGGGAACGGTCCTCAATTTAGGATATGAACTCGCAATGGCACCACAGTTATTTTGAGACACTAAGTGATTGCATTGGTAATCATAAAAGTATACATGATTCCTTATAAAAAAAAAAGAGTACTTTTAAAGAAATAATACACTTTAAAAGAATATACTTAAGTAAAAAGATAATATATATATATATATATATGCATATGTATGTGTGTGTGTGTATATATAATACATATATATATATATATATATATATATGTGTGTGTGTGTGTGTGTGTGTGTGTGTGTGTTTTCAGATACCTAACTGTATTTGCATTTGAATGAAAATGTATTATAGTTTAAATATAAATGATTATGTATAAAAAATGTATTTATTTATTAAATGTATTAAGAAGTATTTGTTTTGATTAGTTTAAATATAATTAACTACATATGTATATGTCATTTCATAATTACTTCAGTAAGAGTTATGAGTCTTTTTTTTTTTACCAATTTAAATGAACAACTGATTGGTATGAAGGTCTCTTTAATATTCAAGAGTCATTTTGAGAGATTCAATAAAACATTTAATGAAAAAAACTTACAAAGTCATATTTTCAAAAATTGGACTGGTTGATTATTAGATATATTTTTGTGTCTGCATATTTAACATATTAACAGACGGACACTGAAAAAAGACACAATAATTCACCATATCCATTATAAAAAGTACATATTATAGATCTTATTGAGACTAATTAATAATGCATTTTATAATAGGGAACAAATATAGGTTGTTGCCACTTAATTCGGGTACTTCCAAAAATACAATGAGTCAGTTATTTTAATATTTAATGAATGTAAAAAATATTTATACTGTGTAGTGGCATTGTACTTGGTGTGAATATTTTTGGTTTGGAAAGATGCAAATATTGCAGACTAGATATGTTTAATGTTGAGTGAAAACAATTAATGGATGTGAAAACCTGCGGCTCCCCCTTTTGGACCTAGTTTGTATCTGTTCATAGATGAGCAATGATTAATCAACTAAAAGTCCTCTCTCTTTTTATTCTTCCCCTTCTTTCTCTTTACTGCCCTTTTTTTTTTTAACACCTCAACACTTCTTCTCTCCCCTGCCCACTGGCATCACCTTGACCCCTCAGAACGGGGTTGTTCACCCCTGATCTGGCCTTTGAGACTATAGTGAAAAAACAGATCCGCAAACTGAAAGAGCCCAGCCTGAAATGTGTGGACCTGGTGGTGTCTGAACTCACCACGCTCGTCAGGAAAAGTGCCAACAAGGTAACCGGGAGCGGCCCGAGAAAAGGCGGAGTCCAGAAAACTCCCCATTGCTCCATTTCCACGCGCTGCCACCCACCCAGCTTTCCACCTTTATCAATCAGCCACGCCCTCTCCGCCACACACTCATAGTTCGTGTCTGGAATGTGTCCATGTGACTCGTCCGAAGTTCTGTTTCCTAATGAGTCTTACATTTACATATCCCATGTGAATCCAATAAATACCATCCAGATTGTTTGGGAAAAATTGGGTGTTTCCAATCTGAGTCAGCTTTAGAGCCTCAGTTCCAGTGGTTGTCAGTGGCCCATCACCTCCTTTCACACTTTGTTGCTTTGTGTAGAGCATCAGTGAGCCTGAACCACTGACTGTAGAAGTAAAAAAGCATACAGAAACAGACGCTTTGCCTCCTTCCCAGACACAAAGGCTGCTGCTGTTGTCATAGCAACAAAGAACCCGTCACCTGCCATCTTGTGGTCATAGGTGGTACTGCAGTTCAATACTTGATTGTGTTCTCCCTCTTTTTAAAACTTCCCCATTTTTTCCTTTCTTAAATTGCTATTTCACTCTCAGCTTTGGAAGAGTATGGGTGAGAATATAATCTCAAAAAGTGCAAGTGTTTATCATGAAAAAAAAAAACAAAACCATAAAAAACAAACATTCTTACAAATACATTTTTAATTTATCCACTTTGGAGAGCGTTTTCACAAAAATGGAGAGAAACGATGTGTTTTTAAACTGAAACATATTAGTGTGGAAAAGGCCTAAACTGATGTCGATGTGGTGTCTTCTATTACTACATCGTACAAAAAGATTGTTAGATACAACTGTTAGGTATTGCGTTGATATTAAATTGCTGCTATTGACATACAGTTATTGGTAAGTCTTGATAAAAATAATGACTTTTCATTAGTTGCACTAAATCTGTTGTTAATTGTGAACTATTTTGATTCAGCGAGTAAGTGAGCCATTTAAGGGCAAAAAGTTAGATTTAAGAAGAGTTTAAAGATGTCACTTAAACATAGCATATTTTGCCTTGGTGCTATAGATTCAACAGCACAGTGTTTTAGTGGAAGAAGTCAGAAAATAACACTTAACATAACAAAAAATCATCGTCATTTGGCTGTAGTCTTTTGATACCCAACCCCTAGCATCCCTTAAATTTGAAAAGAATTCATTAATTCTGTTCCTAGCTGGGAGTGAATGCTGTCTTACCTGCAAAACTTGCTGAAATATTACAAATCTGCATATGTGTGAGTGTGCGCACGCCTGCTCTCTCTTGCATTAGTTCCTTTTGTGCATGCATGGTGGCTTAGCAAAAGCTAGTCCTCACATCGACCTTTGCGAAAAGGTCTGATCGTGGTTAGCTCCTAACGCTTTCACATCACAGAGTGATATGTGTGTTTACGCACGTGTGCGTGTGGCTGTGTGTACATGCCGTAGCCTGCATCTTTCTGTTGTTTTTTCCCCTACAGCTAGGCTCTTACCCCAGACTGCGAGAAGAGACTGAGAGGATCGTCACTACTTACGTCAGAGAGAGAGAAGGCAAGACAAAGGACCAGGTGCGAGACTGGCAAGAGAAGACACTTTGACCACTTTGTTTTTTGTGGTTTTTTGTTTTTTTTTATAAAGTTAATGTGCATTTTTTTTGTTTTTTACTAGGTGCTTTTGCTGATTGACGTTGAGCTGTCATACATTAACACCAACCATGAGGACTTCATTGGATTTGCCAAGTATGTGTAGCATCCAATGCGGCACATTCTGGGTTTCATTTAAAGCTTGACCCATAACTTTAGCAGTGCTTCTTGTGTATTTGGACTTTTGACTGTTTGCAAGACTGGTCTGCTGTGCAGTTTACTCTGACTTATCAAGAAAGGGAGTGGCCAACATGTAAAGCAATGGTTTTATTTATATATATATATATATAATTTTATAATTTTTTTTAAAATTAATATCAAATAATTTAAGGTTTTTTTGGTTTCCACAAAAAATACTAGGCAGCAAAACTTTAATATTGATAATAAGAAATGCTTGAGCAGCAAATTAGCATATTACAATTATCATTAAAGAATCATGTGACACAGAAGACTGGCACAAAGATGCTGAAAATTCAGCTTTGCGTCAGAAGAAATAACATTTTAAAATATATTAAAATAGAAAATAGCGGTAACACTTTATTTTGGTGGTCTCTTTTGAGCATTCGTTGCACCTACATCTAACTCTCATTACAGTATTAATAGATCGTCTGAGTAATATCTGCTGTTATAATCTCCCAAAAGACATTCTACTGGCTATAAGTAACTTTGCAAGCAGATGTCAATTTATTCTACCAGTCTACCAATACTCTATTAACACTCTAATGGGAGTTAGTAGATATGATGGTGCAAAGTTACTCATAGTTAACAGAATGTGTTAAAGAGACCATCAGAATGAAGTGAAACCAAAATAGCTACTTGAAATTGTAATAACATTTCTCAATATTATAGTTTTAGCTGTATTTTTATTAAATAAATGGTGAGTATAAGAGATTTATTTTTTACAAAAACATTAAAAATCCCTCGTCCCACTTTGGAATTTTATTTTTCGGACATCCCTATCCTATATTATAATCTCTGTAATGGTCTTGGGGCATCAACAGAAATATTTTGTAGGTGCTTTCAAGATATTTTTAAGATATAACTCTGGAAGTCACGTTTGGACTGTGTCTCCTGTTAAAGGACTAAAAAGATCAGATTAGGTCCCTATGCCTGTGCATTATGGCTAATGCATACGTAATTTAAATGCGCTACAGTTAATTGTGCATGTCTTTGGTCTCTTAGAAACCTAGTGTACAGTTAAAGAAAAGACTTCTTGCATGTGAAATGTTTGCATGCACAGTCGGCTACTGTAGCGCATTCAAGAGTTGAGACAAAGGTTGTCTACAGCATCAAGCCTGTCTGACCCTGCTCGCCCTGCGTGTGTCCCAAAGCGCATGTCGTGAGTTTGTCAGGGCGCTTCTTTTAACGGTTCTCATGCCGTCACTTTCAGTCTTGACTTCAGACGGATGGATGACGGTACCATACCAGGGTACAGCAACAACAGGTGCGCTAGCGCCCACTTAATCACCCAGTCATCTTAGATAGAAGTTATGCAGACCACCCATCACCTGTTTTTTGTCCCGCCCCATTCCTCCTTCCTGCCTCAGCGCAGGATTGCTCCCACCCAGAGTGCCAAGGAGGTTTACACAAATCATCATTGTACTGTTGTGCTATTCTAACAATACAGACAACAGTGTGCAATCAGTGCATAATCAGTGTTTTCTGTCTGTTTTCCCCACCTGTAGCGCCCAGCAAAGAAATATCGTCAACAAGAAGAGGGCCATTCCCAACCAGGTACAATGTTCTTTGCTTTCACATGCTCTCCAATCCAAGTTGACACTCGTTCGTTCCAACACCTTCACCATTCAAATGAAATGTGAAAGGGCCTAATATTGGACCTTGAGGGACCCCGTACACATCACCCCTTTAAATCTACCCTGTGGTTAAAAACTGAACAGTATATTTTCCCAAGGTCTCTATCACTTGTTTTCAACTACACAGTGTCCTTACCAGGTGTGATACAATGAGCAATATAACTTAAGGCTTCCATTTAAACAATTTTTACCAACCGCAAAGAGTGCTTTGCAACCCCACCTAGACTAGTCTTTGTAACTATATTTAAAGGTGTTTAGCTTATATAATATTAAATCCTGGATTAATAATATCACGACTGAGCAGCTCTTGGTTCTACAATTCTGTCACTTCACGCCTGATTTGGACACAGTGTTACTATTTTAATGCGGACTGGTCATTTGAATGAGTATTGCTTACCACTAAAGAGTATTTTTTCTAACCCAGTTAGAAAAATAAAAGAGCCTGAAATAGGCATATCATGTTTGACGGTTTCAGTGGAAATGACATAAGCAACTTGAAAGAACACTTTGACAGGGACATTCCCTTTCATTTCCTCCATCTTTTGAGAAACTCTGCTTTCACTAGCATCACAGCGGTACTAGCTGCTAGTAACACTGACGCATGACAAATGAGTAATCAAAGCATTGTTTTTTTTTTTTTTGGTTTCTGTCTTGCCCTATTTTAATGCAACTTCCTTTTTCTGTTGGAAGTTTAATTCAGAATGTGCATGGATCCAGCCGTGACAATGACAACCTAGTAGATAATTCTGATTTGTGGTACTGTCAGTTTATCTAATTGCATGTAACTTTGTTCTGTTGCTCTCTCTCTCCCCCTCTCTCTCTCTCTCTCTCTCTGCTTCCAACTTCTTTTGGTTTCTCACTGTGACTGTTCTCTGTTCTTTGACTCACTCCATCACACCCTTGTCCCCTTCAAACCTTTCCCTTTCCATTTGAAATGTCTTTCTTAACCATCCTCCTGCACTGTCTTCTCTTTCTTGCTTTGCTTGGTTTCCGTGTCTCTGTCTCATTTCTCCTCCCCAAAACTTACCCCCACCCCCGTCCCTCCTTATCACTGCAGGGTGAAATACTGGTAAGTACGAAAAAGCTACAAGCCACGCCCAGTTAGAGGTCACCAGCACTCATCCAGTCAGGAGAACTGAGGCCGTAACAAGTCTACTAACTCATAATTACCAGTGTGGGTGGGATGTCTGTGTGTAAACTTGACAGCGAGATTTATAAAGCTGACGGTTTTTCTTTTACTCTGCAGCCAGGTGGCCTGAGAGAAGGAGAAGCTGAGAAGGTATAGTCTGGTGGAAAAACCAGAATGGTGGAACCTGGAATAAATATTTGAATCACGGCTATGTTTTCGGTTACAGTTACGAGTAATCAGTAACTGACGTCAAATCCACCATAAAATGCCCACTGTAATTAGTGGCATCACCTAACATTTGATAATTATAGTAATTAAATCGAGAGAGCATTACTAACCATTCCTTTAAAAAAAAATGTCACAGTGCACATTTTTTATTTTTTTTAAATGAGAATATGGAGTGAAATGGAGGCCTCGGTTGTCCTGTTGCTGGATGTGAGTTCTGGCGGCTCAGGCTGGGTGAGCAGAGTTTGCCTTGTGGAGAATCAGCCTATACGTCACCATGGGGATATGGTGGGTGGGTGGGGCCAAGAAAACATCCAATCATACTAGAGAGCAAAACCCAAACCAATTAAAACATGTTTTTGGGGTTTCTTTACGTGTGTGGTGTGCATTTTGAATGAATTCATAGATGTTTTTTAAAATGCATTTGCTATTAAGAGCTAATCACAATCATTTTTTTTCTTCATACTATCTAAACTTCTGAGGTAGGACTGGGTTATATGACTTAAAAAAAAATCTCAATATGTTTGAACGTTTTAACTATATTAATATCATTGTATCATCATGGTTTGTCAAGTAAATTCAAAAGTAAAACAATAAGCATTTAAATTAAAATTATTGTGCTTTGTATCAATTCAGTTATAAATAAGCATTTTATTTGTTTTAATAATAGCAAAATGAGCATTTTTAAGTTTTGAGACCATTTGAATGGAATTTAAATTGAATCTTGGTTACAAAACTAAACCCTTAAAAAAAAACAAAAAAAAAACTTAATAACCAAAAGAATGTCTCTTATTGTCATCATAATAATAACAGTTGCTTAATTTAGAAACTTATTTTAGACCATCAAAATATTACCCAGCCCTACCATAACAGTTATTTGATATTTAGCAGAGTTTAGTTTTCTTTCTTTCCTCTTGGTGTGCCATTAATGGCCAGAATGTGGCAGTATCGGGTTCCTTTTGCTAATCAATTAACTCTAATTTAATAAATTAACTCCTCAACCTTAGAGAAATCCTTTCTGGGGCAAAGTTAATTGGGGTATTTCTGTCGGGGTAATTAACAGTCGCCTCTCACAGGTAATCATCTAATCATCTCATCTTTAATTCAAAATCATCCCTTCTATCAACAGATATCTGTTTAATAAAGTTCCTGATCATATTTTGCCAAATCATTTGATTAACTTGTTGATAATTATTCATTTGAAATGTACATAATATTAGGATTAATTGGTGCAATTTAGAGACGGCAGTAAGAACGTGCAACGTGGAAGAGCGCTGAAATCCAAACGCTACGGAAAATAGGGTCACGCTCTCATTTCTTTCAGTTGTGGGCGGCAAAGGGAAATTGGATCCATGCTAGAGAATACAGAGCCCGAGCCAGGCTCTGACCACAGATATTTGCTGGGTTTCTGTCTAATGAAAAGATATTCGAGAGCGTTTTGTGGTTGTTTGCGCGGGTCGCTACAGTACGTCCTAGCACGAAGCGCCTGAGCCGTTCTGTCCTGGTGTTTTTTTTCTTTTCTTCTCAGCAGCCTCTTCTGTCTCTTTCCTCTCTCAGAGATGATTATCAGATTTCTTAAGAAGGTTGATGGCATTTCCCCACCAAGGCAAACAATCTATATAGCCTGTATAGCTTTATGTCTGCATTGTTTCTGTTGGTTCTCTGGCTCTAACTCTAACCCCCTCTTCTCAGTTTCATTCCGTTATTACGGAGAACAAACCAAAACGGAAAGGGAGAGAAGGGATAGTACCGTAGAAATGCTTGATGAGGTATTTCTTTCTTTTATGGAAGAAGTTCAGTGTCATTGATTCCAACGTAAGATGTAATGTGAATTAATAAGATTCATGTTGACTTTACAAAGCAGTGTTCCACATTCCTTGACTTACAGAGGCCTTTTAATCCTCAAAAATGAACACTGAGATTCCTTTGCCACTGAAATCTGGAAGCCCTTGCCCTCCCGTTTCCTTGACTAACCCTTTATTTCTCCAGCTCCTGTAGCTTCACTGTGTTAACCAGTACAGCCAACTTACCCGTATCTTCTCTCACTATTCCTTTCCTTTCTATAGGTTTTCACATTTCTCCATTTAACACCACTAATGGCGTTCTCCTTTGTTTACCAGCTTGTAGGCTTGATTTTTACCCACTAATATGACCCTAACATACCTCTGCCGACCTCTGACCCCTGTTCCTGTGACAGGCCAGTGGGTCTGGATGGCATCTGCCGTCACTTTGCCTGTTGCTTTAGTAAGAACTCCTGTAGAGGAAAAAAAAAATCCACAAGCACAACAAAATTGTTCCTTTGTTCTTTTATTTGTTGCTCTATTTCAAGACTTCAAGACACTCCCCAGTGGTTTTGTTAGTGTATATTCAGAGTTTCTAAAGCATTTATTTCTGACTAAGCTTTAATTGCTGCCTTATGTTCTGACTTTATGCAGAGTAAATACTGTAGTCTAGTGGTTCCCAACTGATGAATCACAACCTAAAGCTGAATGCGAATAATAAAGTGCACATGTAGTAGTTTTGCTAACACGCGAATACTGATACAACATATGCTTTTATGTCGGTAAATTGCACTACTGCTGTTCTTCATGGAGTTATAGTCATCACTTTTTTGGTTAAACTTACAAAAATATTTTTTGCATGTTGATGGGCCCACATTTTCCATAGTTTAGCAAATTTTCAAAGTTCAGAAGGAATCCACGCAATTGGGAATTCTGACGAAAAAGGGATTTCGATTGAAACAAAAAAAAAAAAAACATGGTTTCTATATAACAACAAATAATAGCTATAGTTTTGCTACACTAAGCATAGTTTAACTATTGTATTTGTAGTAAACTGTTAGTAAACAATTAGTGATCAATACACCAAAAAACAACACATTTACTATAATAAAACCATGGTTCATTTTACATAATTGAAAATCAATAGACCATTTTACATGCAATTTTTTGAAACCAGAACCACTGCTGTAACGTACAAAGCAGACTAGTTAATCACCTTAGTCACAATAAAAGGCAACCAAACGTACACGTAAATATTTCCAAAGCAGGTAAGCACAGGTTTGCACAACATGATTTTCAGGTGTGTTTATCATAGGACACAAGCTTCCAGCACAAAAACTGTATGTATCTCATAAATGTTTCCCCACTCTTGTGGCATGCCCTACACCCTCCACCCCCCCCCCCTCCGCCCTCTGTCCCACAGGTGATCCGTAAAGGCTGGCTAACCCTCAACATCAGCATTATGAAGGGCGGCTCCAAGGGGTACTGGTTCGTCCTGACAGCCGAATCACTCTCCTGGTACAAAGACGAGGAGGTGAGATTCTGTTCTTCATTTCGCCTTACAGCCCACCCCCCCTCCCCCTCCTCTCTTTTCTCTTGAGCTTAAAACTAGTGCCGCTCGAACTCCATGTGTGTTTGAAATTAGTGCAAACGTTAGCTGTTTTCCAGAGTTCTTGTGGCTCGACTGGTAGAGTGTGGTGCAAGCAACATCAAGGCCTTGGGTTTCGTTCCCAGGGAGCACATAAATTCATAAATGTGTACTTTAATGCATTTGGCAGACGCTTTTAGCCAAAGCAGCTACAATGTAAGCGTCTGACTTTATTCCCCAAGAGAGAGTGTTCATATGTAAACCCCCACCCCCTCCGTCCAGCAGCGAATGGTAGAGTCCTTTTGCTCGAGCCACGGGTGTGTGTGTCCCTGCCCAGCCTAACCAATGTGCGGACTACTGTTCAGCTGCAGCATGATGAACAGGTAGTCTGAACACTGGGCAGGCGGGGGGGAGGAAAGAGGGCGGCTGGACCGCAGGTCACTGCCCCGAGGACCGCACACGACTGCAGAGGAGAGTAAACAGTTCAGACAGACACACTGATAAAGCCTCGATCTTACTTAACCCGTCGAGAACACGCTCAGCTCGCTACTTATCTACAATAAAGTAACAACTATTTTCAAAGTAAATTAGGGTTGTTGTATAACCACTGATGTTTGGATTCAGCAGCAAGTTAACAAAATCCCCGTAAATTTGATTCTCAATACTGTCAAATATGTTATTTTAATAGTAAAGTATGATTTACGTAATTTACTGTAAAACAGCAAAATAAGTATTTTTTTATTAATACAAATTGAAATTACGAAATTATGAAAGAATGATTAAAATGTAGAGGGGGAAAAAAATTTGGACATGCTACGTTAATTAACATTTGAGGGCGAAAATATGTAATTTGCATTAAAATAATACGTTAACGTTTGAAAAGTATAACATCTTGATTTTAAGGTGAAATTTGACTTTTTATGGTAATATTTTTACTTCTAAATACCTTTTTGTATTGAATAATGAAGGCACACAAAAAAATCAAGTAATTAAAGCTGGTCCGCATTTGCAAAAAAAAAAAAATTAAGTAAAATATGAATATGTACTGAAATTTTGAAATAACATATATCCAGCCTGTTGATAATGTTTACGTTAAGAATTCTTCTCAAATGTATGTATTCAGTATACTCACATGTCCGCTGCTGCATGGCAAATGCATATTCCAGGCCTCGGCAGTTTCTTCAAGGACCGTTTTGCCATCATGGTTCCATTTTCGCATTGTTGATCATGTGCAGTTTTCGCTTTTCGCCGTTTGTTTTCTGAATGACACTAAGAAATGTTCCTTTAGCAGTGGTTTTCGGAGTAAAGAGAAAGCGGTAAACGGAGAAAAGAGAGGCGAGGAGCGGGACGAAAGTAGAAAAGGGGACGAAAGGGGAGGCAAAGTGACGTGGCAAGCACACTGAAATGTTCCAGCCGGGATCCGACTTTGGAATTTGCAGGAAATCGTACTGGGTTACTGGGGGGTAGTTGTGTGTGTATGTATAAGTGTGTGTGTGTGTGTGTGTTGGGGGCAGGGAAGTGTTCCTCTGAGTGATGTAACTGTTGGGGCCGTAGCTGTGCAGACATAAACGTTTCCAGATGCTGCTTCTCAACTCAACAGAACGAGTTGGCAGCATAAGTCCTCATCCAGACTCCTCCTCTTCTTTTTCTTTTCTCTCTCTCTGTCTCACATCCCCCTCTCTGGCTTGGCAACCTGGTGGTCCTTCTTTAAAGGGACAGTTCACTTCAAAATGAAAATGCAGTCATCATTTCCAAACTCTTATGTCTTCAGTTCGCACTTTTCTATACATCCATTGTTATATATTGTTTGGAAACTCTGAACACATCAACTTTTGAAATGTTGTCAAGTGGTTTATAAGGTTGTTGTAACTCTCCCTCTTTAATCTCGCTCTAATAGGAAAAAGAGAAGAAATACATGCTTCCTTTGGACAACCTGAAAATCAGAGATGTGGAGAAGGGCTTCATGTCCACTAAGCATATTTTTGCAGTCTTCAACACTGAGCAAAGGTCAGCGCTAACTGCAACTCTCTCTGTGTTTGTGTGTTTTGGTTTGGCATCGGGCCGCTTCATGTGTTCGATCTCCCTCACAGGAACGTCTATAAGGACTTGCGTCAGATTGAGCTGGCCTGTGATTCGCAGGAGGACATGGACAGCTGGAAAGCCTCTTTTCTCCGAGCAGGAGTTTATCCTGAGAAAGATCAGGTATGTTCAGTTTGAACACGTTTGCAATTTAAAACACTCCTCCTTCCTATATTGAGAGTTTAGTCTACACATTTAAGAGACTTTATATATACACAGTGACTTGCAAAAGTATTCAGCCCCCTTTGAACTTTTCCACATTTTGTCACATTACAGCCACAAACATGAATCTATTTCATTGGAATTCCACGTGAAAGACCAATACAAAGTGGTGTGCACTTGAGAAGTGGAACGAAAATCATACATGATTCCAAACATTTTTTACAAATAAATAACTGAAAAGTGTGGTGTGCATAATTATTCAGCCCCCTTTGGTCTGAGTGCAGTCAGTTGCCCATAGACATTGCCTGATGAGTGCTAATGACTAAATGGAGTGCACCTGTGTGTAATCTAATGTCAGTACAAATACAGCTGCTCTGTGACAGCCTCAGAGGTTGTTTAAGAGAATATTGGGAGCAACAATGCCATGAAGTCCAAAGAACATACCAGACAGGTTAGGGATAAAGTTATTGAGAAATTTAAAGCAGGCTTAGGCTACAAAAAGATTTCCCAAGCTTTGAACATCCCACGGAGCACTGTTCATTCAGAAATGGAAGGAGTATGGCACAACTGTAAACCTACCAAGACAAGGCTGTCCACCTAAACTCACAGGCCGAACAAGGA
>JAUCMS010000062.1:3551167-3564010 GCA_032357445.1 Enteromius radiatus
GAGTATGGCACAACTGTAAACCTACCAAGACAAGGCTGTCCACCTAAACTCACAGGCCGAACAAGGAGAGCGCTGATAAGAAATGCAGCCAAGAGGCCCATGGTGACTCTGGACGAGCTGCAGAGATCGACATAATCTCATAATACTTACATATCATAATACTTATATATCATTATATATCATAATACTTATAGTTGTGATGGGGTTGTGAATAGACAAACATTGCTTTTGATTATCACAGATACTTGGGATTAGGCAGTGACATAGTAGCTAGAATTATGAAAGATGGGTGTTTTACATTGTTACTGCGTTACTACTATGTTATTACTAAGCAAGCTGTGTAAGTGACCAGCCAGAAACACACACACTGCAATATGTTAAAAACCCTCAAAATAAGCATGTAAACAGTTGTTTTAGAGGTTAAGAAAGTTTTTACACTTTGATGAAAGATAAAAGAAAAGTATGCGCTATCCATCCAGCGCTATAAAACCAGGAACATATACATATTCAAGATACAGGTCACTCTAGATTTAATAGCATATATAATTGTACAGTATAAAATCATTACACTTATAGAATCTCCCCACGATTCACAAAAACAATATGTGTGTGTGTAGGTGGAGTCAGAAGAGGCTGCTCCAGCCGACACTTTCTCCATGGACCCTCAGCTGGAGAGGCAGGTGGAGACCATCCGTAACCTGGTGGACTCTTACATTGGTATCGTCAACAAGACCATCAGAGACTTAATGCCCAAGACTATCATGCACCTCATGATCAACAGCGTAAGTACATAACCGCACGTGTTTCAAGCAGCTCATCTTGAAACATATTAATTCTAACTTCTCCTCTTCCTAAACCTTTCTTTCCTGTTCGGTCGCCTTTCTGTCCCCAGGCTAAAGACTTCATCCACTCAGAGCTGCTGGCGTACCTGTACTCCTCAGGAGATCAGAACAGTCTGATGGAGGAGTCTGCTGACCAGGCCCAGCGCAGAGACGAGATGCTGCGTATGTATCACGCCATAAAAGAGGCCCTCAACATCATCGGTGACATCAGCACTAGCACTGTGTCCACTCCTGTGCCTCCACCCGTCAACGATACCTGGATTCCAGAGACTAGGTTAGAAAATTGTCTGGGAAAGAATTACATTTCTGTTACTGTGACTTTCTGTGTTCAGAATGAATTACTTATATACAGCATAGATTACTACTAAATACAAATCTGGTTTTCTTTTTTGGAATACTATGGGTTGTACCAATACTCAGTTGTACAATTAGACTGGCCATGGTACATGATGAAGTAGATGGTATAAAGACTGTTGTTCATCAAAAAATTTGGCTTATTAGGTTACAGAGGCTTCTACTAAATGCGTCCCCAACTGCCGCATTTCCCGTTTTTGGCCCAAGTGCCATAATGAGTCATGTGAGTTTGTATACGTGATGGATGATAGGATTTGCTTAGCTTCAAATACCACTCCAAGCAGTATAGAGATCTACACTGTAAAAAAAGAAAAAATCATAAAATGTATGGTAAAAACCTGGCAGCCAGAATTTTACTGTAAAAAATATGGAAGCAGCATTTTAGGTTTTACGGTTTTAGCTTAAATTTACATTTAAATACCACAATTTCATTAACTGATGTAATGTTAATATACCAACCTGTTGAGGTACTGGAATCTGTTTCTAAGAAAAAACTGTTATTTCAACGGATTATTCACAGTTTTTTTATTCCAAAAAACGGTGTACTACTGTAAAATTGTTTAATCCAATCCCATATTTAGTAGGGGACCTTATCACTAATAATTTAACAGGTTTTGCTGTAGCCTTTTTTTTTTTGTTTACAGTCTTTTACCGTTAAATTCAGAGTCATTTTTACATAGTAGTGTAGCGTGCAACAAGTGCACTGATCTTTGGCACATATTAGAGTCACACTCTTATTTCCTGCCACAAACAAGCACTCTCAAGTAACCAAGGCCTCAAATGTGGTTACCCTAAACTGCTGTTAAGTCATAATCTTGAACTAATTAGTTTGCAAACCCGTTTCAGGAGTTTTACCTGAAGATCTCCACCAGGTGCATACCAGGCCTTAAATGTAGTGTACCTACTAAACTTGTTTTAGTGTCCTTTATAGCTGTTTTAATACTGCATTTCTTCTTATTCCTGTCCTGTGTAGCCCCACCCCCCAGCACAGACCGCCTACATCGGCCCCGCCCCCCAGCAGGCCTCCAGCAGTAAGAGGTCCAACACCAGGCCCGCCTCCTCTTAACCCCACCTCCTCCTTTGCAGCTCCACCCATTCCCTCTCGCCCAGGCCAGCCCATTAATGCATACAGCAACAGCAGCCAGGATCCCTTCAGTGCGCCCCCTCAGATCCCATCGCGCCCTGCCCGCGTCCCTCCGGGAATCCCCAGGTAAGACACTAACCCTTCTGTCACCTCCGTGTAGAAATGTATTCTCGCTGTGCGTATGAGCATCTTATGTCTAACGCTTAGAAGGCCGAGGAAAATAAGGTTTGAACAAGGTTTGACCGTTGTACTGTTTCTTCAGCTCTTATTCTTCTCTCTCTAGATAATGCATGCAGATACTTTCTCCTCAAATGTCCTACTATTAATATTATTACTGCAAACAAGTTTTGCATTGTTTACTTCTCTTTACATTTCTTCTTCTCATTTCTACCAATCCAGCCAAATCTGTTCTCACCTCTCCTCTCCTCTTCACTTCTATTCTCATCTCTTTTCTATTCTAATATGTATCTGTTTTTGTTTTTTTTGTTTTTTATTATATCTCGTTGTGCTTTCTCACTTTGTCTCATCTGGTATTTTCTTATCTGTTTTTGTCCTTGTTTCTTTTAATGTCATCTTGTTTCTTTTCTTCTTGCCTCTTCTCTGTTCTAATTTAGTCTTATCTAGCCTGTTTGTCTGGTCTCTTCCTGTCTTTTCTTATCTTGATCTGGCAAATTGTATCATCTAGCCACCTCTTCTGTTCCTGTTTATTGTCATTTACTCTCATCACTTGGTTCTTTTTTTTTTTTTTTCAATCTCTCCTCATTTAGTTTTTTCTCATCTCTTTTTCTCATCTAGTTGTCCTTCCTCGTCTTTTGTCTTTTTTCATCTTATCTCGTCTCTTTTCATCACTTCTATTCTTGCCTAATTCTCCTTTGGTTTTTTCTCATCTTCTAGTCTCATAAAATCTTGTCTCTCCTCACCTTGTGTCTTTTCACCTCCTCTAGTCTCATCTAGTCACCTCTTCTTGCCTCATCTATTCTCCTATTGTCTTTTCTCATCTCATCGTCTCTCATATAGTCTCATTTCCTTTCATGTAGTCTTGTCTCTCCTTAACTCATCTCTTTTAGTCTCACTTCTTTTTTTTTTCTCTTCTCATCTAGTCTATGTCCTTATCCCTTCTCCTTTATCATTTCCCTGTGGTTGTGGGTATGTCTCACCTTTGTTTCTTACTATTTCTCCTCCTACAGCAGAAGACCCCCTGGCGCTCCCAACCGGCCCACCATTATCCGCCCCGCCGAGCCCTCCCTGCTAGACTAGTCCTGTGCGCTGGCCACCATAGGCTGACAGAAAGAAAGAGAAAGAGAAAGAGAGGAAGGGCTGGAGAACTGCACTGAAACATGTGCATGTGTGTCTACACATACAGCCTGACCAATAGACCTAAATAATCCACTCAAACTGTCCTCTGATCAGCGCTGCTAATCACATCCTTACATTTTAAAAGCCTGAGGTCTAAATTAAGCACATAAATATTCATATAAGATTATTATTATTGTTGTTATTATTTTGTTCAAATGTAGAGTGAACTAAAGGGTGTAGTGGCCTCCAACTTTCAGTCATTTCTTCACTCACATAGTTCAAGTGACCACCAGGGGGTATCCTACTCAACTTGTAGACGAACCAACATTAGACTGGTCATGCCTACTCTCTGACACATGGTTTAATGTGGGATAAGATTTATACAAGCACTGTGCAAGCTAGTTGCTGTTAAACTAGCTTGTCTTCTTCCGGTTCTTGGGTAACTTAAGGGTGGTTGAAGACTCTTTCTTGTTATAGACGCACTTCTTCATGTGTTTTTTGTTTTCATTCTGTGTTTTCTTGACTCTCTAACTTGATATGCTGAAATAAGACACAGTGAGCGTTGTTTTTATTGGTATGTGGGATTGATTTTGATCTGATTTCTTTGTTTTTCATGTTCAGTTGGCCGTTTATGTTTGATATCCAGCAAAACGACTGTTAATTATGACTCGATAGCAGCTAACCGATCAGAGAAATGCAAAGTTCACAAGTCAAAAAAAGAAAAACTGTTAGACAAACAACATCCTGTTTCTGTTGTGTTCGGGAAATTTGGTTCTTGAAAAGCACTTCTAGTTTTCGAGTGATGGGAATTTCTTAGATAGTCAGAAGAGGAGGTGCAGTTTGTATGCAAATGATCTGTTTATACGAATAATAATCTGTGTATATGAATATTATCCTGGAAAGCACGGTAACCACTCGCGACGGGCCGATCCGTCAGAGCTCAGAGCTCAGGTAACATCTGACTCCAAATCTCGTAACAGTTTACGCTAGCTTAGCGTTCTGATCGTTGTAACTTAAATTAATCTGCGAGGCGCTTTTATTTTCGCATTCAGGGATAGGGAGGGTTTATATGAGCGGGAAAACCATCAGGACGCTACAGGAAGTGGGAATGCACAAGGTACATGCAGGTGTATTTGCTCTTGCCTACAAAGACACAGGGAACTTTCTGAACGCAAACAAACTGAACCTTTAACGTAGAGATCATTGTAGATGTACTAACACGCGTATTATTTATAACCTGGGCATTTGTCTTTGTGATGATTTGCATTTTTCACAAACTGTTTGCTTCTGAGTAGAACAACAGACACTCTTCGATTTATGCCCCTTCAGTTGCGTTAACAATAGTTGAACAGAATTCAGAGTGAAAGCGATTCAGCTGGTTTCCTGTTGATCTTGTTTTGATTGCAGAATCGTTTGACGTTTGCTTTTAT
Organism: Enteromius radiatus; assembly: GCA_032357445.1. NCBI lineage: Eukaryota > Metazoa > Chordata > Actinopteri > Cypriniformes > Cyprinidae > Enteromius > Enteromius radiatus. The sequence goes on from JAUCMS010000062.1 coordinate 3,556,174, forward strand.
TGATGTGTGGGCCGTGACGAATTTCGGTTTCTTGATTAACTTGAGGAAAAGAATAGGGATTTGGTGTAAGCGGGATCGGTCGGGTCTTTGATTTTTAGCATCGATTCGTCTGTAAATAATCGAAAGCTTGGAGTCGGACTTGAGATGAAACTGCAGATTTCAGGGCTGAACGCTCTTTAATCACTCCTGTGTGTTATGGCTACAGTGATGGCAACCGCTGCTCCTTTTTCAGTCAGCTCAAGGTTTGAATTAAAATCATATTCGGCTGTATGTTTTCCGATTTTAAATCACTTTAACATCTGTTAAGAACTGGATAAAGCCCAGATCACTGCAGCCATAACTTTTCCTCTGCTCTTTGGCTATGGTGACCCAATCCCTTTCTCTCCCTCTAATAATTGCGTCCTTTTGTATGGAGTGAGGGACTGAGGACATATTTAGCATTTTTTTTTATGCTTTTGGAATAACAAATCATTGTCAAGTGCCTGTGTAGCAATTAAAATGGACTTGGAACAACATGCACAATGAGAATTGGAAGTGAGATGATGATAATAAAAGGTGTTGTGTATAATAAAGATCTGGTGCTCTGGTGGTCGGTGTTTCCTTGTGTGACATCTCCTCACTGTCTGCTTGATTTTCCATGACATGTCTCTCCCAGCATGCATCTCTTCCTCTCAGTATTCTAATGGAAATAAATCAAATGTAGTCTCAATCTGTTACTGTGTCTGAAAAACACTTTTTAAACTACTTTTGAATAAGTACTTACTTTGTATTATTTGTACCAGTGGTTCCCAACCACGTTCCTGGATGCCCCCAAACCCCTGCATCTCTCCTTTGTCTGACACACCCATTTTAGCTCTTGGAGTCTCTGCTAATGAGCAGGTGATCTGAATCAGGTGTGTTTGATTAAGGAGACATGGAAAACATGCGTTGGGGGGCCTCCAGGAATGTGGTTGGGAACCACTGTTATGTACAGTTTGAATGTGCAACCAATCTCACGACAAACTAACTATTTTACATTGTGGCGAATTGGTGGCTAATCTGTATGTTTTCATATTATTTTCTTATGTCCCTTTGATGATGTTTAGAGGTGGAGCTTAAGCTTGCTTTTTTTTTACTATAAACTTTGTTTTGTACTGTTCAAAACCATACAAATTGGTATGAAATCACCACCTTAACATTTTCTCAAGAGATCTAGTTGAGTCTGTGCTATAAATTAAATCTTAATGAAGATTTAAAATCGCCAAAAGTATGTAATCTGGGTACTTTTCATGTAGGCTATACTATGAATTTGGACATACTATATACATACTGTATAGTAAAACAAAAAAAAATGCATACAAACACATTCTTGTAATAATTTAATTTAATGTACGAGGCTTTTGGTTGCTTACAGTTGCATATCCCAAACTGGTATTTATCATATAAATACGTTTTTTTTATCAGGAGTGTGGGTAATTCTGTTTTATATTGCTTCAATTATAGGCCTACGTATTATAAAAAAAAAGTATATTAGATGATGCTATTGTCTGAAAGAAGCGGAAGCACCTGGACAGTTTAAAGCGCACATAGTTCATGTTGATATGACAGGGAAAAAAATTATATAAGAATGACAGTTTTCTGGCTTTATACCAGTAATGCTGAATAGCTATTTGAATTTAATCTGGTATCCATTGATATATGCGCTCTCCTGCATAAAGTCACTCAGTAATGCTGAAGATAGTAACAATTTGAGAATATGAACGCTATTTCCAATTATAGACGGTTTCATCAGGTGCAAGCGCCTGGACCTAACTTATGGTCTGTGTTTATGGGTGTTTTTATATCACTGTATTTCTGAAGGAAGACTGAGTTTAGAAAATGTCATTTCCATTTTATCTTGCATATAAGGCCGCGTTTGTAAGCTCAGAGCTGCTTTGTCTACAGCCGTTACCGGGGAAAACTCTTGTTTCTAGTGCTTAAAGCACCTCCTGCTGGCAGACAGTAAGTCTGCATTTTTAATAAACCCGTCTGATTTACGCAGTGAACGTATTTTGCTTGTTATCAAATCAATAATCAACTCTAGAAAGGGCTTAGCTCTTGTTATTGATTCTATTTGGATGTTTACCGGAAGTTAAGTTAGGGCCACACAAGCACGCATGCGCAGTTACGTCGTAAGCCGTATTTACTTTTAGCATGAACTAATTCATAAATTAAGGATACCTTCGTTTTTGATGTCCATCAGAATGGAGCATGATATTTAATGAGAGCATACAGAGTTAAGGGTCTCAAGAACAGAAATAAGAACAACATTACCACTTCTTTCTCCATAAAGCTGACCTTTTACATATGACTCATAAGCACGTTTCCTTAGTGGAAGTAAAAGAGAGAGAGAGAGAAGTCCTATGTCATAATGGCAGGCCACATCTGACTAATGACAATTGTTTACACGATGAGTAATGCAAGGCTCATTTTTAGCAGCTTTTCTATCAAAAATCAGCTGTTTCTACATAATAAGTGGTTTTACAACTTTTGAGATATCAATCCACCCCCAATCCCTTTCCACATTCACACAGCGTACGAAGTCATAATGAAAACCTCATATTTCATAGCTCATCAGAGCCTTTCGAATTACTGTAAACATGCATACTCTGTACAGCACGCATATGAGATTCTCACTGCTGATCTGTGCTTTGCGGTTGTTGAACAGACGTCCACCTCCACGACGACCAGAGAACCAGTGGTGAAGCCGATCCTTTGCTCTCAGGAGGAACACCATACAGCGCTCTACTGCACCATGAGGATATGATGCCTGTTTCCAAAGGACCAATACATTGGATTGTGAAAAAAGTCAACTTAAATTTTCTTATGTGATTGAAAAAAAAAAAATGACCAAAGATGAGGTTGTTTTAGGTATTGCACAGTAGTCTTGTTTGAACTTTGCTCTCATCTTGATCTGAAAAAGGTGCTGACCAGACCTACCTTTCAGTCTAGGCTCTAGTAGTTGTTTTTCACATTAGGTTTCTACTGTATTGAGTGTTGGCCATTTTTAAACCAGCTCACCAAATCAATATTACAAACTGATTTTAAACAGGTATGAAACACTGTGAAGGATGGTGACTTGGAGTCATTCATATTATATATTAAAAACAATATAATTAACAAAAGAAGTACAAAGTTATAGAAAAAGTAGAGTGCAGTAATTATATTTTTGTAGGCCAACCCATAAGTAGGCATAATCCTGGTTCCTTTGACGAAAACCGAATAGAATTTTTGGTTAGATTTTATTTTGATAGTTCACTTCAGACATTCCACTAATTATAAGCAGCTTTGTAACTACATGTCAAATAATTCTCATTCATTTGCAACGACATGTCTTCTAACTCAGAGTAGACTGTTAGGGAAAGTTTAGGGTTAGACGTTATTAAGCAGGTAGTCTACTAATAATCTAGACTGCTAGTTGACATGCAGTTGCAAAGTTACTTACTGTTAGTAGAATGTCTGAAGTGGACTACCAAAATAAACTGCATTTTTCTGTTGGCTTTTGGATTTCTGCAGAAAATAAGCTCTGTTCCCAACAAAAGCTGTTTCTTACACATTTGGTTCATCATGAAACGTATCACACATGAACACAACTACATATTAAAGTCTTAACACAATCACAACATATAGAAAGCCAAGATACTCTGCAGTCACATGACTACAGCATCGCCACCATTAAGCTAGTAAATAGATGAGTTGGTGCGGTGACATTTAAAGTCCCTAACAACCATTTAACCACTTTACAAGTATTTTAATAAAACATGTTAACACGAGCTTGTGTTCGCCAAAAAACCATTGAAAAAACCTGATGGAACCAGATGATGTAAAATGCAAAGTTATTTCCCAGTTACACCCATTTGCAAACTTTCCTAAACAGTTCCTCTCAGGGGGAATCCATGCTGCCCATTTAGAAGTGTGTTTCACTTTGTAAAGTGGCCGAGGAAAGTTTTAATGGACAGGCTGTCGCCCCAAACACTGTAGTGATTGTAAGATCAACAGCTTTGGATGTTTCAATTCAACCAATTGCAAAGTTCCCAACAGTAGTAAGCACTCTTGTGAGCAATGACATATATCCGAGTCAAAAAGATGGAGAGAAGTTAGCAAGTGAAGGGCATAAACAATCTAATTCCAATGCATCCAGGGAGATAAACGTGTCATTCGCAGTTTATGGGAATGGGTGGCTGTAGCCAGATCAGGACATGATTGCTTGACAAGGAACGTGAACCAGCTTGCAAAAGTTGATACAAGTGTGCCAAATGTCTACTAAATAAATGATGCAAGATGAATATTTGAGTCATTAACTAAGCATCAGCCCCGTGAATTGTTTCATTGAACTCTAGGTAGTCTTATTTATAGGTAGTTTGAAATGAATATGCTTGTACATAATTTTTACAAGGCTTCGCTTAATGAGTAAATTTGTATATTATTGCAGGGTGATGGAAGAATATAAGAAACACTAACCTACAGATCAACCTGTAGAAAAGAGATTTAATCTTGAAAGTATTGTTATGAAACAATGTTATTCTGATTCCTACAGTACACTAATAACTCGAGTCAGCAATTGACTTGAAATGTAACATCAATAACCCAGATGAGTTTTAAATTAATTTTGAATTTGCTCTTGCTATGCCACATAAGCCTGAGCTGCATTTGTTCCAAATGAGATGCTAATGTGCTGTATAATAAACCATTCAAAGCAAAATGTTCACTTGGATTTTTATTTTCCTGCCGTATAAATCCATAAGAAATGTTAATCGCAACGTTATTTATTTTGCAAGTCTCATAAATTATTTTAACCACAGTGTTTTAAAAGTCAAGTACAAAATTACATTCAAATGCTTCAACAGTACTTCAAGTAAATTTAGTGTTCAGCAGTGTTAGCAGAAAATTAAAACAAGCAAATGGTTTGGTCAGCTCCAAACACTTTAATTCTAGCATAAACTAGAGGGATATTTTTTGGGCCTGAGAGTTTCCACATGTCCTCATTTAGGTCAACATATAGTGTTCCAGCATCGTCTCTCTCCGGTTCATCTCTGCTATGTGCTAACTCTGTGTTTGTCACTGAATAATCTGCGCAACGTGTAGATCTGGGTGACAGCCACGCTGACCATGACCAGCAGACTGACACTGGACCAGAAGGAAACCCGCCACAGGTTATCCTCCAGCAGGTAACGGTCACGAGCCTCGAACGCCCGCAGCGTCGTCTGTAGCTGACGGCTTCGCTCCAGGTTCTTGTGCACAGCATCCATTGTGTCCTGTGCGTTGAGAGAAAACATGAGTGAAGCTCATGAGTGAACTTTCCATGAATCATTTTAAAACATTGCATTATCATTGCAGATGATCAGTGCAACAACATACATACAAAAGATTCTCTTAACTGCATTTAACCATTTCACAAACAGTGTCTATTTATACTAAGTACTAAATAGCCTGACTTGTTGGCAGAGGCTGTTTGCACTAACTCCGCCCACAAATGTGTTTTCGGGATAGACAATATTACAAAAGAACATCAACTGTTGTCAGATCCAGTGGCGCAGATGGCAAAATGTGTGCCGAACTCAATTGATCTGGGTTCAAATGTCAAATTTTTTTCTACCTATTCAAATTTCCAGTCACATCAGAAAAGCTTGCACCACCATGCTTCACAGCCTTCAGAGTGTACTGTGGCTTTAATTCAGTATTTGAGTTTGTCAGTCGACCCACAAACACTGAATTAAAGCCAGAAGACTGCTGAAGGCCGAGAAGCTTGGTGGTGCAAACATCATGATATGGGGCTGTTTCTCTTACTATGGTATCAGGCCTATTTATCACATACCAGGGATCGTGGATCAATTTGATTATAACAAAATACTTGAAGAGGTCATGCTGCCTTATGCTGAAGAGGACATGCCCTTGGTGTTTCAACAAGACAATGACCCCAAACACACCAGTAGGCGAGCAGCATCTTGGTTCCAGACCAACAAAATTAAGGTTATGGAGTGGCCAGCCCAATCCCTGGACCTTAACCCAATAGAAAACTTGTGGGGTGACATCAGAAATGCTGTTTCTGAGGCAAAACTAAGAAATACAGAGGAATTGTCAAATCATCGATTTTCAAATATTGATCGTTTTCTTCATGTTTTGATGTAAAAATATAAAGTGCAGTGTTCCCAATAAATGGAAATAAAAATGTTGTAAGAATTCTGAGCTTTACTCACGTTTTAAAAACACTGCTATTATTTTGAACACAACTGTATATATACATACATACAAATGGAAATTTACCAAAGAAGGAAATAGAAAAAAAAAAAAAAAAATTTACAATCATAACTTCAAATCAAGTTATTATTGCACAATGTACTACAATACAGAGGTGCAGATAATTGTCACTATCTGCAATAAGTAGTATAAATAGCAAAAAATCATGCTATTTAAACAGTTTAAATAAATTCAATAAGCTATTTGCACTTAGTCTAAATAACATACCGCTAAGAAAATAGAATGGAATACAAAATATAATTATAAATAGCCTCTATTGTTGTTTACACTGCCTTAAAAAAATGTTGTGGAAACAATGTGAAAATACCAGCCTGGTAGCTTTTCTTTCACCCTAATAAAGCCTACTGTGTAATATTTGGCATGCAAATTACAAATGATCAAAATAATCAAAACATAACCTGAAATACCTGTAATACACAATCAGCTACAAGCCTTCTGATGTCTGACTGATATCTTATATTGTTTAGCAAGTACAGGGCCTTGTAATGTAGCTAATTGTAAAACCATCCACTTTCAGGTTGTGATAATATTTGCTAATTGTTTTTACTTTTATATTTTTAGTAATAGTTCAAGATGAACACTTACAGTACTGGACTAAAGCAGCTTAGACCAAATTACATACTGTTGCTCAGTTTGAGCTCCATATTCTCCTATATCACATTATATGAGCCATAAAGGCTTGGTGTATGAAATAATACTCGTTAAAAAAAAAGTAAAAAAAACTGAACAATTTTGATGACTATTACTTTGTATGTCTTACAAAGTTAAGAAACCTTATAGAGCCATTATAATGTGAAGTAAAAAAAAAAATAATTATGTGATTATGTGATGTGTATACCCTGATATCCTCCAGTTTGTACTCCAGCGAGTCCTCCGGTTCAGCCAGAGCAGCCCAATCTTCATCATCATCATCCTCCTCCTCCTCCGGTCCATCCATGATCACCTCCACATACACCATCTTCTCTGAAATACGGCTGAAACTGTTGTCAAAGCAAATCCTGTAGTCGCCATCCTCAGTGGGGTCCACCCTGAGAGCCAACCCCCAAAACACACAAAGCAGGATTACTAAAGCGCACATGTCATGACTTTAAGTAATATTGTGAAATATTAGATCAAAAATATATTCAATACAATAGAAGTTAATGGTCACTTAAACTGTTCACTTAAATACCTTTTGTGTTTGTAGTCATTATTATTTATTTTATACTATTTCTATAGCATTTTGTCTATAGCAAACCTATACAATTTATTGATTTATTTGTGTGTGTTGTTGTCTTTGCGCACTGGAAGCTGTGACCCTAAAACAAATTCCTTGTATGTGCAAACATACTTGGCAATAAAGCTCTCTCTGATTCTGGAATAAAAATGGTAATTGCAAGATTTTTTCTTATAATTTTCACAATTGTTTTCTCACTGTGAGTTAATACCTCACAATTAGGTTGTTGTTTAATTCTTTGAATTGCACATTTTTATCTTGCAATTGTATGAGTCATTCTATAATTAGGGGTACATGTCATGTCCATGGAACTCTATTATCATTTTTACTCATTTTCTCTAACTT